>JAOYMR010000027.1:13178942-13224940 GCA_025802075.1 Tenebrosternarchus preto
AAAGGAGGCCCTACACCATACTAATAAATTATTGTGGTCTAAAACCAGGTGTTTCAGTTTCATTGTCCAACCCCTGTTTATGCTAACTCCGTAGTTTTGACTTTCTCCAAATTCTTTTAGATTCCTAATCAAATACAACTGTTGTAAAGCTTTTTTATAAATAGCAACACAGCTCCCCTCAATACATGGGTGGTTATCTACCACTGTGCCTAGATATTTAAATTCACAGATTGCTTCCATCAACTTGACACATCTCTACCAGTGACCATTCCATAACCCTTTTAAGGTTAAAAATAATCTCTTTCATTTTCCCTGGATTAATCTCCAGTCTACAAACTTGGCACCACCTTTAAAGGACAGTAATACTTTTCATGTATTGTTTCTCAGAATGCACATTCTCTTCATTTTCAAGAGCAAGCATGGCCATATCATCGACATATTTAAACAAATAAAAATGTGACTGTTGCACTTGGAAACAATATGAATAAATAGAAGAGTGAATATCATCATAGGGGAGCACCAGTTTGTTACTAACCAATTAGATGTTCTCACATTTGCCACTATTCTTTGAGGTCACTCTGATAAAAACTCCAATTCATAAAATAATTCCGGCATCTATTAGATGATGCAAAAGAATATGCATCCTGAACATATTAAAAGCTGCACTAAAATCTATAAAAAGGACCCTGGCGTACGCTTTGTCAGAAAGTGTAAGAAGGGCATCCTCAGTGCCCCAGTTAGACTTGTATGCTGTAGTATATTGAATTAAGACCATCAAGTAAAGTGATATTTAGGTGAACAGACTAAGAAGCATAGAAAAGACGATTGCAGTAGGGAAAAAGGAGATCTAGGGAAGATCTGGTTTGCCTATATGTCAATAGATGTTGACAGACAAGTTCCTATATTTAGTTCCCTATTTTAAACAGGCAAAGAGTTTCCTTGTACGGGACTTGGGTTGTCACCAACTAACGTATATATTGTGGAAGGTTTAGTGGTGGCTTCTCATATTGGCCTGAAGCCTCTCTCAAGCCGACCCGGGTGCTTGATAAGATACTGGTCTACTGCGTAACAAACATCTTATGTACAAGCAAGACGGTGTCAGCGGAGTCTTCTTCATCAGCATCATTACTGCATCGTTACAAAATACACCACAATGCAAATTGAAGTGGATCTAATTTATGATGGACAAGCCTCCTAAGATGCTTTTACAACTCTTTACATCATTTTACTTAGTACAGCTGTGAGAGCTATGGTGCTTAAATCATTAAAAGCTGATGCACCTGCTTTTGGGGAATGGAAACTATATTAGTCAGTTTAGAAGAATGTGGTACTATACCCTTGTTCAACAAGCTTTGGAAAAATTGAGCAAAAATTCCTTTCAGTTGGTGTCTTCAATCCCTTAATAATCTGCATCCCAACCCATCAGGGCCTGATGATTTCTTAGGCTATATACATGCAAGGCTGACTGTGACCTCATATTCTGTAACTTTCATACGAGATAAAATGATATACCATTTAAAAGCTGTTACATTGAGCCCCCTCACATTCCTTTTTAAAATTACCTATATTAAATCTGCCCTGAATTTTTTCACTCCTTCAAAATCTCCATATTACCACTCTTAAAGAAGTGTCACACCTCCAAAACAAACTTCATACTCCACTGGTCTATTTCAGTTCATAACAGCAGAAATGCTTCAGTTACTCATTTGTACAGATTTGAACAAATCTGTAGTGTGCAAAAATCTGAATTCCACAGTCATGTTTTTAAACACACACTGGCAAACTTGCTGGCATTTTTCCTTCAGTAGTTCCTCAATTTTGCTCATGCTTCTACAGTAACAAATCTATTGCACCTCAAGACAAAGCAATGATTCTGAAGCAAATCAGATAATGCATTCATGAGGGAAAAGACCTCCTGCAGACAACCAGGTATCCAAACACTACTGAAACAAAGAAGGTTCCATGAAGAGTTCACTGTGACTGGCCTATGAAAAGCATGGTCAATGTAAAGTCTCAAATGTCAATGCAAAATCAATGCACCACACTGTGATAAATGTGACGAGTGCCTTTGCGTTACTAAGGAAAGTACTTGTTTGAAACCTTACCAATTGGCTTGGGCTAAACTGCAAAATAATGTTTACCAGATGTAGGACTGATAATGATGGCTTAAACATCATACAAACACAAAGGATTTGTTTCCCTTCACCATTGTAGGATGTGGGGGTTGTAGAAGATTCCTGTTTGAGCATGGATAGGCAAAGTAGGGGAAGGGGACCTCCAGAGGTTCTTCTAGAAGGGAATAAAACCTTGTTTGTATTACTGAATTTGCCTGACTTGTTTGGGCTCATTTTGCAGCATATTGTGTAGCGGGAAAGGTGGTGTCTTCAGTACAGTCTTACAGATTAAAGGTTACACGTTACATTATACCACTCACTGGAGGCTCCACTCCAAAGATGGAGTGTCATGTATGTAACTGTAGGTTGTTGTCTGTACCAGCAGCCTGACTTCCACTGGGTAACCTGGTTTTGTAACTGTTGTTCTTCTGAAGTGCTGGGGGGATTAAAGGGAAAGACTTGGGTGTAGGCTCTCTCCCTCTTCCATCCTGAGGTACCCTGCACTGGTGTGTATAACGCTGTGAAATGTTTGGGGTTTGTGTCTATTGTTACTTACTTATTAAATCTTTAATTGCTTAATTCCATTTTCTGTTGGTTTTAAGCATACTTATATAGTTAAAGAAATTGCTGATACCGATTCCCTACAAAGTATCCAATCTGCGGCGCACATTTTCTTAGCTAAACCGTAAATTACGCAAGCTGAACGGTAAATCTCTGACAAAGCAGGCTATTAATTATAGCAAAGAACTTTGTACAATTGGTTAAGCTTATTCTAGTGTTAGTTATAACACATCAGTAATTATAATTTGGAGTCAGATAAACCTTTTACACACATTAAACCTTCACCCGCTCCTATTTCCGTTGTTGTTTGTGGGTACGCAGGGTAGGGGTAGATAAATATGAACCAAAACCCCTACACTATTTCTTGCTATTTAATTAGGGAGGTGTTCCAGGCATGTCCAACGAGGAGGAGACCCTGGGTAAGATCCAGAACATGTTGGAGGTATTACCAGGATAAGTGATGGATGATTAATGGATGGATGGACAGAATGAAAATAACAATAAGACGAAGAAAAACTCTGACAGCGGTTGAATTGGAGGCCTTACATAAACTTTTAATCTGCTGTTTTGTCTGATGCTATTAATTATTATTATTAATTGCCTTTACGCTTCCATTTCTCGTTACATACTTCACACTCCTATTGCATGACAGCCATTTGTTTCTCTTCTTCAGTCAGTTCAAAAACTTGAGTGTTTTTTCCCCATTATTTCTGTAATCACTTACTTGAGTTTGGGTTCACGGCCTTCACTGGTGTACTGCCAGCAAATAAGACCAATGAGATCATAAACCCGTGCATTGGCCATTGTAACCACCACCATAGGATGCAACTTCTCTTGGGCAGACTGCATGGAGAGGTAGACGTCAATTTTTTTGGTTGCTGTTGTCCCTACATGGCCCTGTAGAAAAACAACAGAGCAAACACATAGTCTGTTACTGTTCTGCATGAGACACGAAAAACATCTAACCAAACTTAATTTTGAGTAGCAAGAGGAAATTGGTGAGAAGCAAGAAGAAAATGATGTGTGATATTTGTCACAAGAGGGGTCTATATTCTGGTATATCTTGGCCAATATAAGTTTGCTGTGCTGTGTTGAACCTTAAACTGGGTCAAGTACAGTCAAACATATGAGCAAAGACCATTTATTGAGCTCAAGGTTTCCTCCCAAATCTCAAATCCTTCTATTCTTATATTTTTTAGATACATGGTAATACTCAATACAGTGGAAACTGAGCCTTTGGACACTGCAGTAGTCCCTAGAATGGAAAACTGAATGTGACTACTAAAAGTGCCTCTGAAGTGATATCTGAAAATATCAAAATAATAGTCTTGCCCCAATAATAGATAATCATTGTTTCATGTTTTTCTGGATAGGACTATTTTTTTACATGGTTGATTCTACCTATGAAAAATAGATTTAAAAGGTTCCAAAAGTCAGGCTTTGATTAGTTTTGATTGTTTTGGTAAAGGTAGGATACAGTGTATCCTATATTCATCTACCCAAATATTTGAAAACTGATTTCTGCTAAGCACGTGCTTGGAAAAAGAAGGGGGGGGGGGATCAGAATTGGATCAAATGAAAGGCATTAACTAATGAAATTAAGAACTTAATTTAATGAAACAGCACTGAGTAACATGATCTAAATAAACATTTGCTTCTGCATTTATTGACATCTGACTTCTTAAAGCCTAAACATCAACAAAATATGACAAAGTTTATGCAACAAATATGAAATATGGTACAAGAAAGACAATATAAATAGTAGAGAAATGACACTTCAATGGCCGATTATCTTTCTGGGCTCTCAAAAGAATAATAAAATAAAATAAAAAAACTGTTGTCACTAAAGTGAATAAAAAATTAAATAAAAATGTATGCCATAAAATAATTTTTAGCTGCATCTACCCATCTAACGGCTGTAAATGGAAAAGAACTAGCTGGTTAGCCTGGTTTGGGCACAATCTACTGATAAAACATGGTTTCTGTTATTCTGGTTCATGTTAGCTTTGCATGCTTAGCCTTCAGGTACTGAGCTTATTATTTTTAGATCAGGCTAATAGGGGATGAATCCTTTTTCATGTATTCATAGACTAAAGGCAGAGTTTATACTAACTAAAAAACAGTAAGCATTAGCTAACTCACACCCTCAAAATAAGGTATGGTTCACTGAACAACCACATGTACTAGTAATGCTAGGCTCAAAGGAAAAGAGTAGAGAAATTGTTTATCCAATAATTAGGAAGTTCACTATGTTATCCAACATGTTTAACAAAACAGCCAGTATATACTTTGGAATAGTTTTCAGACCAAATAAAGCATTATTTATATTTGACTGGACTAGACTTCAAATATTTGAATCAATTACAGAATTATTTTTTTAGATGTACTGTAAACTTCTCGATACACAAACAGTATTGGCAAGGAAATAAAAATAAACGTAGCTTTACAATAATAAAAAAAAAACGGTTTCTACCTTTCCATCAAATTTGGAGTACTCATTGAAGGGGTTGTTGAGTTGCTGGGGACACTGCTCTAACCTCAGAGAGAGGGTAGATTTGGTCCCGGTCCTCTGAGGCCTCTCCTTAAAATCCTTCTTTTCAAACAAGGAGCTCAAATCTTCTGCTAAAAAGAGTTAAGGCCAAAGAATGGTATAGTCGGTGGGCAACAAGAAAAGATAAAGACAAATAGCCACGTCCAACATACAGATTTCATTTCACTTGCTATCAGCATTAAGACATGCTGTACCTGACTGAGACGTCGTTCTTTCTTTCCACTGAATGTTTTTACACTTGATCTGGTTCTGTCGTTCTTTTCTCAACCTCTCCAATCTTTGAGCTTTAAAATGGAGAGATCATAGTTATCAAATAGTATTAAGGACTTCAAATCAAAGTAAAAGTTAACATCAATTATGTGAACATGTTTATATAGCATAAACTTATCTAATTCTAAACATATGCAAGAAAGGCCTTCTTAAGATATAACCACTTCAGAACACACCGGTGACAGAAAAAAAATAACATTGGAACAGCTTGGAACAAATAATATCTGGAATAAGGAACTATCTATATGTGCAACTATAAACAATTGCAACTTTAATATGTGCAAGAAACTACACAAAACATTCAAGCTTTAGGTTTGGTTAATCTCTTAAAAGTAGCACCAAGAAAAGTATTACATTTCTCTGCTTGGCAATTTACATTTCCATATTGTACAACATGGCTTCTGCACATATGATATTCTGACCCTTTAAAGACTAATGTATGCAGAGAAAGACATTTAGATGCCAAGAATATACTTGTGTAACCAGACAAATGAAATAAATGCATGCGTCAGACTAATGTATATTCTATAAAATAGTAAGCAATACTGATCTCAAAAAAGATCCATCTGCAGTCTACACACAGATGAGTGTTTTAAGCAATAGTTTTATGATTGGCTCTGTGGATTAGGGTTAGTCCAACCCTAACCCTCAATCTACAGCTAAGGAAATCTATCGTTTCTATGTGGTTGCCCAGTTGTTAGCATTGCTGCCTCACATCTACTGCTGCCTGCCTTCTTTGTGCAGTCTCACAGTGGGTTTTCTCCCATTGCAAAAACATGTTTGTTAGACCAATTGGTGTCTAAATTAATTGGATGTGAATGAACAAGAGGGTGTGTGTATATGTGAGCACAAGTGTGCCCTATGCTGCCAGGATGGGCCACCCTCTGCTATATAATCATCAGAATGTGAGGAGGACATTATACCAATGCCACTAAACAATAGCAACTTTAAATCTGAGTCGTTAAAGTCCTTAAAGGACAAAGGAAGAACTACAGTGACAGTAAATTCAAGATAAATTAAAGATTATTAAATCAGACTTATCGGGTTAAACATCTAATATGGCAACATGGTTTAGAGATGTGTGTGACGTTAATGTTGACCTCTGCATTCAGTTTAGAGAAAATTGACTTTTCTAAGCACGTTCTACCACTAAGGTCAGAGCAACAAGTCAAAAATCTGAATTCCAGAAATCCCATCTGCACATCAGACACAGATACACATCAAGAGCCCAAATCAAGAGACCAAAGCTCAGACTGATTACATCTTGACCAGTAAGAAGATTTAAAGAGTTAGAACGACTTGAGTAACCACACACCCCAGATGAATTCTGGCAACAGATGAAGGATGTCATGCTGAAAGCAGCTAAGGAAGAAATATAGAAGAAATGCAGCAAATGCAAGAACTGGATTTTCTACTGAAACCTTTGAGTTGATTGAGAAGAAGTGTGAAGCAAAGTCCTCAAATGAATATCACAGACTTCAAAGTAAAGTACAGATGCTAAGGAGAGACAAACAAGCTGAGCTGGATATATGATGCAGCAAGAACTTAATAATATAATATAATAATAATAATAATAATAATAATAATAATAATAATAATATAGATAACAAGAATTTCATTCATATAACTACATTTGCATTTCCTGAATGTGCTTGAAGTGTGTGTGTGTGTGTGTGTGTGTGTGTGTGTATGTGGCCAAGTATGACTGTGCATGAGTGTATGTATGTGACTGTGTGTGCATGCGTGTGCATTAGTGTGTCTGTTTCTGTGTAGATGAACAAGACCTCCTTAGGTATACGTCTGTGCCTGTGCCTGTGGGATGCATGTGTGCGAGAGAGAGAGAGAGAGAGAGAGAGAGAGAGAGAGAGAGAGATGCATCTCTTAATTGCCTCTTAATATGCAGCTCTTAGTTGACGAGCCTTTTTTGAGCCCGATTCGCACAAAGTGTCATAATTCTAAAAATGTATAAGTTATGGCTTATCTAAAGAGATGGTGAGAGAAATTTCTGGTGCTATTTTAGGTGCGAAGTGCCAAACAAATTCTCATGACTCTAAAACGAATTGATAAAATGATGAGATATTTTGATATGTCAGAAAGGACAAGTTTCTGTCATTTAAAATTAAAATATAGTTTCCTGCTCTAAAATTCAGTTGAGATTTGAAAGTCTGAACATTCAGCCATTCATTTCAATGTGGGTTTTAATCGAACTGCACATCTAGTTTTATTCTATTCTACACATCAGATCAACTCGAAAAATACATAGTACAGGTCTCAGAGCCGAGATCTTCAAAACGCAGTTTGAACGGAGTCTGTATTTTAAGCAGTTCAGGCTGTATTAATTGCAGAAATGTGTTGAAAAACAAAAAATGAGAACAATATAGTTATCTTTTCAAGCACTATAATTAGCATCACCTGGACAGGCATTTACATGGAAGACCAGAACTTTAACCTCGAGTTAGCCTCAACACTCATGCTAATTTCTGTGTCAGAAAACCCAACCCTCAAAACCTTAAAGAGGGGGCGCGAACCATATGGCATTATCACTGGCTTCATCACAAACATTGTAAAGAAATCCAAGTTGGAACTTTTCTATGTCTTCATCTGTTCCAAAGAATCCCAAGAATGGCACCCATATACCTTAATCAATGACCCCAAATGGTGCCCTCTCAGTATTCATGAAGTAATTTACCTGTGTTGGAACGACGGCGGATGCCAAAGTCCCAGCTGGAAGTGATGTCCATGGACTGAGAGAGGTCACAGGCCTGTCCATCTCCACCAACGCTACCATCCCCTAAAAAACTTCCTGATCCACCACCAGAAGACATTCCAGCCAGGTGGCACTTCTCCAAGTCCACATCATGGTCAATCAGCACCATCTCACACATACCCGAGTCATCACTGGTTACATGGGACTGTCGGATGTGAGCCAATATGATGGTGGGATTGTCCAAGAAAGCCATTCTGAGTGCCACCTCCTGTTACACCTTCCTTAAGTTACCCTCCCACCTTCCAATTCCTTTTCTTTATCTATCCGGTTAAATTTTGGGATACTCTGGCACTTAATCACTGATGCTTGAGACTGATGTTTCTTCAACAGTGACGTCCTCTTCTTTTGGGAGTTCGCCTGTGAAAATACTGCCTGCAAAAATATTGAGACTAGTTATCAATTTAACCTTCATCACTAACAAAGTGACTGGGTGAGTAATTGGTTAAATAACAAGAGCCTGAGCCTGTAAACAACAAACAGTAGAGTCACACTGACAAAACACTAGCTAATAGTAACATAACTCACTGGTTATTCATTATACTTTTTAACATTTATTTTTTGACCATGTGTTTTTTTTTTTTTGCCTTATGCACCTTCTTAACATATTTTTATACATTTAATAAACATGACCCCAGTCACAACAGGGAGAACCTTGATGTTGTCCTTTAATCCATTTAATAAACATGACCCCAGTCACAACAGGGAGAACCTTGATGTTATCCTTTCACATTCCCTAGTATTTTTCTAACTTGTATGCCTTACCTTTTATATATCTTGGAACTGCAATATCTACTACCAGTGCTGTTTTCTGTATCTTATCTACTATTACAATATGTGAATGGTTCACCATGTTGTGAATTTTCTACTACACAGAGAAAAGCGTAAGGAGAATCTAGAGTTTGAGGCAGTGTTTATTGAGCTCAGTGTTTGCTTTCAAACCAGATGTAGTTCCAATTCCACTCAGTTCTACTTCTGCTCTAGTTCTGATGGATTGTCTATTTTTTGTCTTGTTACAAAACGGCCTCCCTTAAAATCACACAGGACACAAGAATTATCAGAATTGGGTGTTTTCTGAGAAAAGGCACAGGACAACTAAATGTCAAAAATGATAAAATGAGCTATTTTGTCGTAAAGTCATCAAGGTTTCTGCACAAAAGCCAAAAATTGAGTAAATCATTCTCCGATAGGTTATGGTAGATTATAACATGGAAAGAAAAATAATACAAATAAAAGGAAATGATAAGAACAACAATTCCTATAGCCACATTATCTGGTTAGAAGTCCCACAGGAGCTTAACCTTAATGTTCTCCACCATTATCATCTCATTTAGGTTTGAGAGGTGCCAAATCATATGCCCAACACATTCCTGTACATAAAACACTGCTACATAATGTGACCTCAAGTACATGCTTCCCTACTGCATCTACCGTCCTGCTGAGACTCCTTTAAAACAGCCTCATCTTGGGTCTTGTCTAGTTTAATACAGTCCTGCTTCAATCAACCTAGTGCATATTGCTTGCTTTTGAACTGCCATTAGTGCCTCTAATGAGCCAGATGCATGCAAGATCAATTTATATTTTTTTACACGTCTTTATTTCCCTTACTGAGATTACATCATAAACCTTGATAAAAGGTAGAGCAATTATCATGATGATAAATGCATCAGCACATGCCTATTCCACCATCTGTGAGCTCATCTTCAAGTCCATAGCTTGGATATATTTGGGGGTGACTGTCCTTTTACTCTTCCTTCTGGCTGGAGAACATGTTGGGTCTTGGGTCTTATAAAGAGTGGCCTGCATCGAGTTTTATGGTCTTCTCTTGGCCACCATAACATATAAAAGCTGGGTATGTAATTACTTTAAAAGCATACATGTTTATGGTTTTGATCTTATTATAACCATTCAAGTGGCTCTTAAGGACCAGCCTTATCCAGTGGATGTATATGAATGTTGCTGTACTTTTCATTTCTGCCCGATCAATCACCAGGTAGTTGTCCTTCAGGTCTGCTATATTGCTTTGTGGTATTCCAGTTCTCTCTGTCCAGAACATGCTTCCTCTTTGAATGACATAAGAATGGGTTAAAAAAAAAATCTACTTATTCAATTTAAATCGATTTCAAATCACTTGTGGGAAAGATAGGTATGGGGGTTTGATGCAGTGTTGATTGGGCGGCAGGAGCCTTGGCGTTCTGACCCTCGGCTACTAAAACTGGCTTTCGGAACACGGAACGTGACCGGTCTGCTATAAATATAGTTGGGATCACCTAAACACATGGCTCTGAAACAGATGGCAGTTCAAAGTACCCGGCCTTCTTGGGGTCCTTGGAGGAGGTACTAGAAAGTACCCCCTCTAGGGATTCCATCTTCTTGCTGGAAGACTTGAATGCTCATGTGGGCAATGACAGAGAGACCTGGAAGGGCGCGACTGGGATGAATGGCACCTCTGAAACCGAGGGGTGTTTTGTTCATTGGATTTCTGTGCTCATCACATTTTGTCCATAACGAACACCATGTCTGAACACAAAGGTGTCCATAAGTGTACATAGCACCAGGAGACCTTAGGCTGCAGTCGATGATCGACTTTACAGTCGTGTCATCGAATTTGCGACCACATATTTTGGACACCCGGGTGAAGAGAGGAGTGGAGCTGTCAACCAATCACCACCTAGTGGTGAGTAGGAACAGGTGGCGGGGGAAAATGGAGTCCGAAATAGGCATTGTTCCATGCCTCCATTGTTCATGCACTGATCAGAGTTGTGGCTGCAAGGTCATCTGTGCCAGTTGCGGCGGCAATCCCCGAACCCTATAGTGGGCACCTCAGGTACTGCAGGCCGTCAAGCTGAAGAATGAGTCCCATCAGGCCTGGCTGGCTTGCTGGACTCCGGAAGCAGCTGATAGGTACCTAAGGGCAAAGTGGATGGCGACTCTGAATGTTGCTGAGGCAAAAATGCAGGTGTAGGAGGAGTTTGGTGAGGCCATGGAGAACGAATATCGACTGGAACCAAGAAGGTACTGGCAAACGGTCAGGAGACTCAAGAGGGGAAAGTAGTTCCCGACCAACACTGTATACAGGATGGGGGGCTGCTGACTTTGACTGGGGATGTCAGATGGTGGAAGAAACTCTTTGAGGACCTTCCTCAGAGGAGGCAAAGCTTAGAGACCCTGGCGAAGGTTTGCCCAACACACAGGCCAAGGTAGCCAGGTTGTTGGAAAACTCCTTGGTGGCAAGGCACCAGGGATGGATGAGGTCCACCCAGAGTACACAAAGGCTCTGGATGTTGCTGGGATGTTCTGGCTGACACGTCTCTGCTACATCACATGGACATCAGGGGTGGTGCCCCTGAAATAGCAGATAGGGGTAGTGGTGCCTCTTTTCAAGAAAGAATGATTAGCCCCACACACTCAATTCAGCTCTCAAAATTCTACCTGTTGCATGTTTGCTTGAACATGTAAGGCGCGTTGCATCATTTTTTGGCAAGCCACAAACTCAAAGAGAAGCAAATGATTCTGGCCCTACCTGCTCACAAGTTGTTGACTAATGTGGAGACTCGTCAGAATAGCACATCGGAGATGCGCTACTTTCTGTGCTTTTCTGACACAAGTTTTATGGAGGTGTTTGATAATCACAGCCAAGTTTATGTTTACATTACATGTACAATGGTGTAGTTGGACACATTAAATAATATTAATATAACATTAAAATGACTGTGTTGGGTTAATTCTTCATGTAAACACTATAGTTTTAATAATAATGGGATGAATGTTCCTTGTACAATTACATTAGTTCTCTGAAAATCTCGTTTTATATTGAAACAGAACCTATTATTGTAACTGAAATTTCCCTAATTGAACAAATATCGAATTGGAACAGCTACAGTGAGGATTATATAGAATAAGATTCTGTGCAGAATCTGGGATATGTCCTAACTACCTAGTGGTGTGCCTGTTACATTCATGAATACCACTTTACATGCTTAAAGCATTTGGTTTGTTACAAAGTAATACTGTATCTTTCTAAGGACTTTTACTTTTTATTAATCACTCATTATAGACAGCAGTTAAATAAATAGCAAAAGTAGCAAAGTTTTATGCACCAACATCCGAAAGCTAGGTTGAAATATATTAAGTATTCGATTATTACAACCTGATGTTCATGTGCTTACTGGTCACGTACTGTTAAACCCTTAATTAGAACAAGCGGGCCAAAGTAAATAACAGAAACGTATCTAGCGTTTGCATAGTACAAACAGGTAGGCTAACGCTCAGGGACATAGGCAGGATAGCTATCCAGCAGTTTGCCAATCAAGTGTTAGCTTCAAATACAGATGCAATTCGCAAGCCAATATCAAATTGTAGCCAGATTATCCAAAGGCGTCGCAATATTAATGTCATTAATTTGAAGCAGAGAATGTTTAGTTTTAGGTGCAATGCTAACTTCGCTCTAACTGCGGTCAAAATACTTGTACGAAGAATAGAATCTGTTCAGGATGTCAGACTATCTGCCAAGCCAGCTAGTAAATGTAATATTGTTGATAGGAGGAAGTATAATCTTATTAATTTATTTACTGTTTAACTATGAACACAGACAAATGTAACCAATGTTTACATGTAGCTAGCTAGCTACAATTAAGAAATACACATGACTGTCCCTTCTGAGATTCAAAGATATGAACTATCATATGCGAAATGTGGTTCAGATAGCAAATTAGCTAGCTAAAATGCAAATATCTGCAGACTCGCTAGGAAGCTAAATTAGTAATTACCAGCTAGGTTGGTAGCTAGCTGCCAAAATATAGCCCCCCCTCTATAAGTTATCCTTACCACAACCTCGTTGAATAAACTCGTAAATTATTTATCCTTAGCTTAAACACTGTTGGCTTGCAAGCTAGAAACTATCTTGATTCACAATAAAGTTTGATATTTCTCAACAGAGTCCTACGCCAAGCAATTTAGTAAGCTACGCGGCCTTGTAGTTATGTAGCTAGCTAACTAGCAAGCAAACTAGCTATGTTATTCTGCAAAGGAAGCTAACTTTTAAATATAGGCAACTAGCTATATATCTAGCTACAAAGCTATTGTATTTGCACTGTTCGATTTACCGTCGTCAACCGAATTTTAGTGAATATCACTTAAAACTAACTGCAGCTTTGACAGTTATATAATTAGTTACTACATCAGCTAATAATACCAGATAGCCAATAAGGCCTTATCATAATCGACCATCCTATTAGCTAATGTAGCTAGCTAGCTAACGTAAGACTCATAAGTATAAACGAACCAACGCGAGTTACCTTCATGTATTCCCAATCCGGTTATTTAAAAATAACTCCACGAGTAAAGCCATATATGTAAAACATCTCATTTCACTGGCGCTCTTGTAATGTCATACAATTCCAATAAAATGCGTTTACTCAGTTGTTACCACTGTTAGCCGTGGAGCTAGCTAGCCATTTCCGCCAGTTTAACAATCAAACAGGAAATACAATATATAAATGAGATATCTAGGAACTCACGCCGTAGAAAAGGAAAACCACTTCACAAACCAGAGTTGAATGTATTTATTATTTGTTTCGTATTCCCGAAGTAGTCCATTTGGGTCTAACATATAAATGAGAAATCATATCTTTAACTTTGGTCAGATGAAATGAAAAAGCAGCTAATTAGTCATGTCAAATTTGTGATAGGCTTTTAATTTAACATAGAATACTTGAAAGATTGACATATAGAAATACAACAATATCATAAAGAATAATGATTAATAATAATAATAATACGTGGTTTTTACAATTTACATGATAATTATCTTCATAGTCTGTTTTGGGCAGGGACACTAAAATGATCACAATTCAGTCTACTCTCATTCTGGCCAATTATTTGGTAGCTATGTCTTTGTATGCTATGGTGTTGCATTGTGAAATAGAATTTACAGTGCAAATATAAGTGAAATACCATTCATAATTGTTAGGGTTTTAGCCTCTGTTCAGTGCAACTGACACAGAGTACCTTCAGGGTTCGACCAGAGATTAGTTCAGCCCTCTGTATGCCTCGTTACGAGATCTCGGAGAACAAATTCACAACACACAGGTGTCAAGTAGATGATCTAAAGTTTATTAACAATATAGATGTTTAAATAGAAGAAAGAGATTATGTGGAAGAAGAGAGTGATGGTGTGGGGTAAAATGATTGGTCTAAGGTAGGATCAACAACCAGATGATTGGTCTTAAGGATGTGGTGAGACATTCTAAGAAGTGGCCTCCTCTAAGAAGGTGTTTAGGTGATGTTCGGATCTGGATCAGTCCGACCGTCAGATAGGTAGGGGATTGTGGATATGCTTAAGGCAGAAGGACAGTCTAAAAGATAGTTTAGACGGCAGTAGGACTGGGGTCAGCCCGACCACCAAATAGTCTAATTAGAAGAGACATTTAATTTAGAATGTAACATGGATCATTAAATTACGTTGCAGTTTCTGGTTGGATTTTTCCCTGGACTGATGATGGTGATTTGCTGAAAAGGAATGAAATATGGACCTTGTCTGACGTTTGATCTTTGAAGATAACTGAGGCCCCATGCAGTGTTTAGTGAGAGTTCACTGTGCCCCAGTTGAGTGTGTAGCAAGAAGTTGTGCAGACAGAATATATGAACTACAGGTAAAGGTCAGAGAAACCTCATGTTCACTCTGTATTATTTATAGTTGTCATTAGCTTTGAAAATGGTCCGTTAAAATGTGTTCTGTCGCTGTGAGTTTATCTATACATCTGTGAACCTCGTTTTTTAAGTTTTGTCCAGAATGCTGTGTCACAAATTGTATTTTTTTTCTTTGCACAGCCAGTGTGTTTTCTCTGCATATATTGCAGTATGCTTCAAGCTCAAGCTCAAGCTTGAAGCATACTGCAAGGGAGGTAGTTCAAGTTGAAACAAATGCATGGTTTATGGATGGTTACAAGTAACATGCCTTCTGCAACCTAACAGAGAGGTCTGGCAGAGTTTATGTCCCCTAGATGGTGCTGTAGCTCAGACACAGTTATTTATGGCTACTGAATACAAGTTTAGGCAAATGTTAAGAAACAGCTGTTTATAATTGGATGAATGGCAGAATGTTGTCTATGAATGCAATGAGAATATGGTAGATGGTCATCTAGAGAGAGTGAACTTCGGAACAGATTTTCCTGCCATCCAGTGACATTGTAACATCTGAGTGGGCAGACTCAGGCTTCCCTGCAACAGATGACAACAAGCAAACAAATCACACAGCGAAGCGTAACAATATTATTACAGCACTCTATTGTTATTCCTCATACTTATTATTAGGACTCGCACATTGCACTGCACAATCACTATTTTTATCTGACAGAACATTATTAGCATACATACATTAGCAGCATCTGGCTGACACTTTTATCCAAAACGTTTGTGACTGGATACATCTTGAGTAACTAAGGGAACTTGGCAGAGGTGGGACTTAAACCAGAAATGCCCTAACTACTAGTGCCTTAACCACTGTGCTACCACTGCCCAGTAGTTTGTGCAATGCAGTCATAATTATGAGATATGGACTTTTTTCCTTCAAGCGGCGGAAATGGGCTTCCATATAAGAGCGCCGCACAATCACAAATTATCTACAATAAAATTCCGTGCGGAAGCAAGGAGGTGTCCGACTGAAATGACATGATTCATAGTGGTTGGTTTGTAACTGTGTGTGGAGTGAGGTCATAGCTGCCTATAAGCCTGTAGTACCAGATAGCTGTTTGATTGTTTCTTCTTCTTGTCAGTTATTGCTGTTATAGTTGTTTCAGCTTGAAGGGCCAAAAATGTCCCTCCTCCAGCTCTACGTTAACTTTGAAAATTAATTTTAAAATTGAACCCAAAGATTCAATGGTGCCTTTAGTAAGGCGGTCCAAACCCGAGCTGCTCGACAGCGCACATACATACCCTCTTCATTCAGTAACCGGATTCAAATGGCTGATACTAAAGACCGATAACTACACAGAGAGCCCGTGATAAAATGGACTAAAGTTAATAAAGGGCAAGTCGACTTGCCAACCGTGAACCGTATGAATAAGGGAAAAGAAGCTATCGAACCGAAATCATTATTTGAAATACAACTGTTGACCTTAACTGGGTAAGACGTCGATCCATCAGTTAGCTAGATAGCTATCTATCTACCAGGCTAGCGAGTGCTGCGCTACCCTCCCTGGTACAGCCTCCCTCTCCTCGAGGGCTGGCCTCTCCCGCGCTGCATTCCCCGTCGCTTTTTCCCGCTGTGGCCTCAAGCTCACCCGAGGCTCTAGCGTCGGCAGCTACTGTGCGATGTGGTCATGAAAAGCTGCTTTTGTCAGAAAACGGAAGGACGCATTTACCGCGCATAACAGTTAAGTCGACACGATATTTAGCCTCTAGACATTTGGAAGGACGGGATATTCAAGCTAAACAACGTTTTACTTCGATTTTATATCGCTAAAGACGTTTAGCTAGCTAATGCTACATAGTTAGCTAACAATCTTACAATATCTGTTCAACGTTACTGGTTAATATGTCTGGTTGGCTAGATAATGTTGCCTAGGTAATAACTCGACTTTGCTTGCTAGCTAGTTGTTTAGCTGGCGGGATACGAGCGAATGTAGAACAACTTCCCATAACACTTCAAACTTAAATTCGCCCATTTTTGGCATTATTTAAGATTTTAAGATAGTTAGCATGGCTAGTTAGCCCCTTATAAACAGTCTCCATTGTTAAAAGGTAAATCGCTAGTTAACGGCCTATACATAACATTTCCTAAACACTATTTACCGTTATATTAACGTTAGATAACTCGCCTTTTTGTAAATGCA
Organism: Tenebrosternarchus preto; assembly: GCA_025802075.1. NCBI lineage: Eukaryota > Metazoa > Chordata > Actinopteri > Gymnotiformes > Apteronotidae > Tenebrosternarchus > Tenebrosternarchus preto. The sequence continues at coordinate 13,196,037 of JAOYMR010000027.1, forward strand.
TTTAATATTGCGAGTTTGCTTGCTTAAACGCACTATATAGCTGGCTAGCAAGGAAGAAAGCCAGTTTTCCTATCTGCATAACAAAACCGCTATGCTGAATTAACTAATCAATAACTAACTAGCTAGCTAATTAACGTTCTCTATAGTGGTGTAATGAAATCATTTTGTATACTCATCTGCTTTGAGCACATCAGCACGTAACCTAATATTTTGGGGGAGGATTCAGTATCTCGTGATCAGTAGTCCATCCAGATAACTAGCGTTAGGTAGCTACATTTTGGAGTTTTTGTACTGTTATTGATTAGTGTCGGTTGCTTATTTTAGCCTAAAACTGGGCTAATGCTTGTTTAAAATATGTCGCACGCTTCATGAAACATTGCTAACTGCTAATCCCGGTTTTTCTTTTGTAGTATCTTTTTTTGAAAACAAAACGGGTTTTTATATGAAATCCTTATTTACAGTCGGTGTAGCAGGTAGTGTATGTATAGTGTAGTGTAGTGCTTCCTGTAAGTTGTTATGGATAAGGGCATCTGTCAAATTTGTGAAATGGGTATGAATAATTTGCAATTTGTACTGAACTGTTCAGTCATAGTAAGTGTGATTATATGGCTGCATAGGAAGACAATTTTAATGAGATGATGCCAAGTCTTGTATAACAGTGCGCTTCCACTAGCAATTAATTTTCATAAGAGGAAATGCAAGACATTTCACACCACTCTGTTGCAGTCAGACTGTTTCTAAACCTCATGGCAAAATCTATATAGATGGAAATGAAACCAGCATGTTCTATTTGAAGCAGCCTTTGGTGTATCCCTACCGGTCATAAGAGGGACCTGAAACAAGGCCTCACTCTGAAATGTGAGAACCATCTCCGTAAACATCCAGCCTGTACTGAATGGGTGTAATGCATCTGTCTCTTGCACTTACTGATTACCCTGGTCTTTCATTGTATCTTTATAGATTCAGGAATATTACTTGTGTTATGTCTTATTTTCGTTTTTGGGTCACATGAAGATATCTGAAGGTTGAATTGAGTCATTTATTGAGTACTGTTTTGGTTCTCTTAATTGTGTTTTGGCTTTATTGTATAAACCTAATGATCATGCTAGTTGTCAATTTAATTTATAGAATTGAAATGGGTAGTTTGAACTCTGATTACTTCATATAGTGTTCAGCCTACTACTAGCCTAATCTTCATGCACTTAGACAATATTGTGTGAAGGTGCTCCTGTCAGTATCAGCTGGGATCTACACAGTTTGTAGGCTGTTGGTATTAGCTTTGTCAAAAAAGCTTTATTTTTTCCATTTATATTAAAAGTACTTAAATTCAGTTTTTCCGCCCATCCTTCAATGTTTTTGGATTTTGGTCTTACCTCAGAACAGCTTCATCTGTTCATCCAATGATTTGACACGATACAAGGAGGCCCTGTTTCCAAGGTGTTACAAAGAATTTTGCCCCCTTTAAAAGATGCTGGCATTAGTATGCTAGTACATCACATGCCTCTCAGGCATAGTGTTTGTTAATAAAGAAAGGTGACTCAAAATCTTTACGCAGTTGATATACTAAGGCAAAGAAAGATGGTGGAATGGGCAATCGGAACTGATATAGCCTAGTTCTTATAAAATGATGTTGTTGACTTTCCACTGTGATAACTGCTTTGACAATGGCTGAGCTGAATCTTTGTGATCATGCCTTGCATGTAAATTCATTGGCTTTTTGCATCAAGTGCTAATTAGGGGCCTAATAATGTTTAGGCTATAAGTTGAGAATTTCATATATTAGTAAATATAGGTTTTGTTTTAAAAAAACAACCAAGTGAGCAGCAGTGGTACTTCTTGGGGATCGTTGGCCAAAAGATTTGCGAAGTAAAAATCTTTCCAATAAACATAGATATTTCATCAAACATACTTTAAGATATGACAGATATTATGTAAATCATTTGCAAAAACAAATCAGGACATGCTCATTGGTCTGGCATTGTACAGTCACATGACTAGCTAGCTAATCAATTAAATTGCTAATAATTATTTTGTTAAGTTTAAACGACCTTTTATTTGTCAGATTTTCAGACAAAAGAAAATAGGCTATGTTCCTACCAGCTTCTTTGGAAGGATGATTATAGAGCACCTACAAAGTTTGAAAATTCAGTTACGTGATTTACTTTCCAGCTGTAGAAGTTCACTTCAGCTGGATATAAAATCTTTTTGTTGACACATACCATTTCGGTGCTGTGTAAGTTTGCTGTTGTTTTGTGTTTATGCAGTCAAAATTAAACAGGCTACATTTGTTTGCTGTAGATCTTAGATTTTAAATGGTTGATAAAATTTTTATGTGAGCCATGGAAAGTTATGTGATGGTTTAAGTGCCCTGCAAGTTGCAAAAAGTTGAACTGCTATGGTAAATCAAATAGTTGAGGATTCTTATGGATTAAATGACAAAGCAAAAGTTTTTCCTTCCAGCTCCCACACTGTTCATAGAATAATACTTTTCACTAAATACACTAAATTAAATACATTAGTTGCATGAAATTTAAATGTTACGATGCATGATTTGTACTGTTTGTACTGTTGTTATTGTGGTGCCCACTGGTCAGTCAGAAGAGTATAGTGGTCCCCCTGTTGAGTCTTGGATCCTCTCAAGGTTTCTTGAGTCTTGGATCCTCTCAAGGTTTCTTCTTCTTGCTCTCAGGGAGTTTTTCCTTTCCACTGTCGCCTTTGGTTTACTCACTGGGGGCTTGGACTCAGATATCTGTAAGGCTGCTGTGAGACATCAGTTTTTGTAAGTGATGTATAATTTTTTTCTTTTTTTTTTACTTGACTTGATTAATCTGTTGAGAACCTTGTTAATATTCTATGGTTTTATCGATGTGCCAAAAATATAATGTCAAACATTTTCCTGACGTGATGCAAATGAGAGTTTCTTTTTTACTTTCTATAGTTGTGTAGCAAGTTATATAATAGACAGCGCACATACAGAACAGCATGTTCACTACCTCCACTGTTGGCAAAAATAAACAAATCAGGCACAGGGAGGAAAAGTTTAAAGGGGGGGGGGGGTGTGATTGGCATAATTACAGTTTAACATAAAATAGTTTGTTACAATGCAGGTTTACTTTGACCATGTTAACAAGCTCTCGAGTTTTAACATTAACAAGTTATATAATTAGTGTCACAGCATATTGATGATGTTTGTGACATTCTCTTCTTATACTGTTATTGTGACAGCAGCAAAGGGTGAGCAGAAGATGTGGTGAGAATAGGAAGAGTAGAAGTAAGCGATCGCCGAACTTGTGCAGTAGCTTATTTGAAAACAGTTCACAAAATGGCATCTTAGTTCAGTCCTTTGGAACTGGCTCATACGGCTTCCAGCGAATGTGTAGCAGCGACTGACTGGACCTGCTTGCTTATATACTTTGAAAACTAAAGGAGAATTAACAAGGGCCAGGTGTTCAATAAACAGGGGAGTGGGAACAAACGAGTGGTGTGTGTGAGTGTAAGCAGTGGTCGTGTCCCTGGGCGCTGGGTGCATGGTGCAGTGACAGTTACTGTTAAAGTTAAATGAATGATGCCCTGTATCTTGGATATTTCTAAAGGCTTTACATCACTTGTAGAACCTTTTTTCCCATCTTCCTTCAGTTTCACGTGAATTACTATGTTACGGCTAGTCAGATTTGCAGAATTTCTAATAGTAATTTTAAGTCTCAAAAGTACTGTTACCCTATAGTAAAATTAAGCAAACATCTTAAAGTGCTAACTTTCACAGCTAAACATTTTTTTAAATTCAGGACTACTTGATTATGAGCAAGAATCCTTGATAAGTTTGGGAATTTGATTAACCAGTGTTATCTCTATTGCTGAACTCGTGAACTGTGGTGATGCTGTGTTTTTTCCTATCCATATTTTTTATTTATGTATATTGATTTTCTGTATCATTTTTATGAACACCCCCCCCCCCCCATTTCCTTAGAATTTTACAATGCCTGAGGTGAGGGACCTATCAGATGCCCTACCAGAAATGTCCATGGATCCCATTACTGGCGTGGGTGTTGTTGCCTCAAGAAACAGAGCACCCACTGGCTATGATGTGGTAAGTGTCCTGGAGATTTATGATTATAAATATTGAAAGCCTGGTGTACAATGAAGGGATCCATAACTCCTGTCATTACTGTGATCAGTTAGAAAATGTGGAATTGAGTAGTTGAGTTGTTATTGACATCACCACGGACAATCACAATGTAACCTTGTGTGATGTGAGGTTTTTATGAAAGCTCCACAATCTCCCCTTCTTCTCAAGTGGCAACACAACAGCATTTCATATTCACATGCAGACAGAAAATTTCTGCTGATTACATTAGACATCTTGTCTTCTTGTCTACTTCACAAGGGAGATGTCTCTTTCCGCTGATTACATTAGACATCTTGTCTTCTTGTCTACTTCACTGTCGAAGGCAGTCGTCAGTGACTTTGACCTTTAAGGAGTGAGACTGCTTATTTTCCTCAAACCCTCTTTGAAACATTGGTGATCAAATCCCCTTAAGATGTCACAGCTTCACACTAATGGAGGAAAGAGGAAAAAAAAATAACATAACGACAGTGGACAAAACTCATCAAATACAATTCCATAGAAATAATGGGTCTTGGCTAACCCCCAGGGCCATATACAGTTCCCTCTGCAATTACTGAAACCTTGGTAAAAGTGAGTAAAAGGGTTATGTGATTATCTGCATTCATTGTGCTGTTTTAAAGGAAACAAACACATGAATGTACATTTAGTAGCTTAGTTAAAAGACACTGACCAGGAAATGGCTACAACCAGAAAGTTCAGCTATAGATGGCTGCATAAAACTAACCAAAGAGATCTACATAATGTAAAAGATAACTTACTCTGTAAGTATGAGTTTGGATGCATTTAGAAAGCATATAAATGGAAAGTCCATTACTCACACTAAAAGATTCTTTGCCGCATTTTAGACTACGTGTTTATTTTAATACTCAATACACCTGTCATGACACTAGTGGAAACCTTTACTTTCACTTCCATTCTTTCTTTTTTTCTCTCCACAGGTTGCTCAAACCACAGATGGAATGGATGCTGATTTGTGGAAAGATGGCCTGTTCAAATCTAAAGTGACGCGCTACCTCTGCTTTACAAGGGTTTTCTCCAAGGAAAATGTGAGCTGTTTGTTTCTTTTTGGGGGCCATTTACAACAGTATTTTAAATCAAGATACATTTTATATGAACTGTCAATTTTCTTTTTCATGTGTGCCCGGGTGTTTGGGTGGGAGGACATGTCACAAATAGTTATGGGTGTTTTTATTCATATTTATTTATTTATTTAGCTCTGTGGTTTTTTTTTTCCCCCATTCATAATTTTGTATTTCATTCATAATCCCTGGCCAAATTTTTGTCATTGCTTATATGGTTTTTACCAACTCATTAGCCATTGCTTATAGTGTATGCATATTTTGTTTATTTTCCACAGAGTCATTTAGGAAACGTGTTGGTGGATATGAAACTGATTGACATTAAAGACACCCTTCCTGTGGGATTTATCCCAATTCAAGAGACTGTGGACACACGTGAGCAGTTCTTTTTCTTTCCTTTCATTTGTTGTTGTTTCAGCTCTCACTTTGTCTCTTTGTCTAAATGTGACCAGTGTACAAATGTGGCAGTGTAACACTGCCATAAAACTTGTAAATGTAGTCTTATGTAATGATGAATACTATATGTAAATGAGCGTAATGCATTTTTCTTGTTTGATATGTAATTAACTAATAGATATTAAGTTCTTTGAGTTTGTTTATCACAGCCTTTGTGCTGCATTTGCTATCCACAGACATCTAACATTTTCAGGCTCTGTTGTCTGTTACCTTTATCTGGCTATGTTGTTCTTTTCTGGGCTTAAGCTGACTGAGAAATAACCTTTTTCCCCCAACCACACTGCAGACTACCATTTGATTTGATTTTCTTCTGTTTCACACCCTCTGTAGAGGAGCCAGCATTCAGGAAGAGAAGGCTGTGTATTAAGTTTATCCCAAGGGACTCCACTGAAGCAGCTATCTGTGACATTCGCATCCTGGGGCGCTCCAAACAGGCCCCACCACAGTATACCTTCATAGGGTTAGTAATCAGAATAGCCAATGAGAAATGTGCTTCACAATTGTTTACAAGATTTAGACCATGTCTATATTAAAAAAGAATTTCCAGTGGTGATTTGCCGTGCTGCAGAATCATTAGTAACCTAAATTATTGAGTAAAACATGAATAAAATTCAACAGTATGACTTTATAGCTTTGTTATGATGTTACTGCGCAGAAAGAAAAAAAAAACTATCCAGTCTGCTTCTGGCTTTGGATGGCACATTTGGATATTGTACTTTATGTGAATATTGTACATTGTAGGCAAAATGTACATACTACCTTGACCAGCAGAACCATTTCTTTAAAATAATGTATGGGCCTGGTATTTTTTTAAAATCTGTTTTAGCTCCAAATTGTTCCAACCATAATTTAACAAACATTTCGTTACAATGTAACAGAACAGCTATAGTCTTAAAAAGGACGCATAAAAAGTGTTTATCTTTGGCTTTACAAATCCCTGATTGTAGCTAGGTTTTTACGATGCAAATAGTTCTACTCTGTAAAGGTTGCACACTGAAAATACTTGGCAGTGCATTAACAGCAGACAGCAATGAAAATTTTTAAAAATCACTGTGCCTTTTTTTTATTATTATTTTAAGACTATAGTAGACTTTATTTTTTGGCCTGAATCCTTTCAGGGTAAATCACTTTACACGTTATTGCTTCCAGATTACTTGTTGACATGGAGGTAGTTTCTGGTGGTGACTACAAAATACAATCATCCTCTGCAGTTTTCTGTAGTTGCTCCTTATGGAAACCTTTGCACATGCTTTCTTTTAAAATCAAATTAAATTATATTATTAAATTATTTTTGTAATTATTTGTAATATACAGAGCCGATTGAGCAAGATTAGCTCATCTTTATTTAGAGTGTGAATAATTCTGGAGAGCAGTGTATTCCAATGTTCAGTTAAATCGATTTTCAAAATTCTAAACATAAGGTTGAATGCTTAGTGATTCGAGAATTTAAAAATTCCATTGATAATCAGTTCTGTCTTACTGTGCCTTTAATAGTTATTATTGATTTTGGTTGTGAAAGTGTTGCTGATTTGAACATCTCCCCTCCCTCCCCTCCCAGGGAGCTGAACAACATGGGGATTTGGTACCGAATGGGGAAGGTGCCTCGGACCCAGGACTCATCTCCCATGCAAAACAACTCTTCCTCCACAACCACCAACACCAGTATTCAAACAGTCACTAACAACTCTGCTCCAGCACCTGTGATGCCCAAGTATGTGTAGCTGTGTGGAAATGTGTGTTTAGACATAAAAAGGGGAGAAATAAGTATGTTTCATAATTTGTGTTTTTTGTTTGTTTAAATAATACAGAATTTTTGTGTAAGGAAGCCTAAGGCTGCCTTCATTTTGAAATATACCTTAATATTCTTTTTTTTTTTTTTTTTTTTTTTTTGCTTTAATGTGACTAAGATAAAACTAAGATAATGAAAAAAAATCTGGGTTTTTTTTTCCCCAGGGCTCTTTTTAAATTCGATTTCAGTCACTTTCATATTTGGTCCTAGATCGGATTTGTGTCCGATTCATGGCCATGCGACTTGAATGATAAAAGACAGATTGGATTTCATGTGACTTTTTGCATTTATGCATGTGTGCTGTGATCAACACAACAAATGAATGATAGTGTAAGCAGCAGCTGTGAGAACAGCTGAAACTGTCTGTTTTTTTCACCTTCATGTGCTCATGCACAGCTGTACTCCAGATCAAACTGTGATGCAGTACATAAGCTACCAGTGTGACCATGTTGCTTGTTTTAATACCATGACGCTTTTATTCTAAGTGACTTGTTCTAAAATATATCAATATGCATATGCATGCAGTTTCGAAAGACAGGTGTATTCATAGCTCACCTGCATAGGTGTATTCACAGCTCACCTGCAATTATTTATGTGAGCCGTCAAGATGGGTAAATCCAACTTGAACAATATGTCTTGTTTAAAAAAAGCCCTATTCTGATGGGATTACATTTACATGGGGTAATTGTTACCAGTATTTCTTAGAGATTTTATTTTTTGAATCTGCCATGTGAGTCATTGATAGACTGTGCTCCGATATCAGTAAAGATTCTGGCACTTCACTGCTGAAAGTGAAGAGGCAAAGACATTGGTGTAAATGTCTTTGAGTTTAGAGCAAACATTTGCATCTTCGTGTCCTTAATATTTTGTATAATGGTTACTTGTTGAATTGGATCAGAATATCACATAAAATTGATGTTCACATGTTGTTACTGTCTTGCCTCATTAGAATGTTCATGAGAGAAGCTTTTAAAAAAAAAAAAAAAGAATTTCCCTGCAATATTTTTTCCCTCCCAGACACATATCCATGACCCTGCCTGCCAGCTTTAGAAAGAGTACCACTAGACCTGACTACGAACACCAGAATTCCAATCTATATGCCATCTCAGGTAAAAACTCAAACTAAGTGGTGATCACATTTGCGCATATTTGCCATTGCTTGGAGTTTTGCTTTTACTATGTCAGTGCAGAGCAATGTAAGTGAGTGTCATAAACACATCATACGTGCACACAGAGAATGGGCTATGAAAATGTGGTTACATTAGAATTAATTTACTGAATCCCATGAAACTCCTTAAATGTACTCTTTACATTAGAATGAATTTACTGAATCCCATGAAACTCCTTAAATGTACTCTTTCCTGATTGTAATCCCCCCCCAACCCCCACACTTATTTTTTTTGTTTGAAATACTGAAATATTTTTAAATGTACTAGATTTTGCTTGTTAGTGTTTCACATTCTCACCTGCTGTATTTTTACCCACTGCTTTGTTTGTTTGTTTTTTTTATATCTTTAAACTATGCATATGGAACCTTTCATGAAAGATATTTGCCTTTATAAATTTTAATTCTATTGTTTGAATCATGTATGTAGTGATTTGTGACGAGGGTAACTTCAGTCACTTCTTATCAGCTAGTTTGTTTATTTTGGTTATGCATGTTTTGTTTTTTGTTTGTTTTCAGCTATGGATGGAGTGCCTTTCATGATCTCTGAGAAGTTTGCATGTGCTTCCAGTGATGTAAGTCTCTATGGACCATTTTCCAAAAATGGTTAAAGTGTAATAATTTTCTCTAGTTCACCACAATTTATTGTTCTAGTTATTCATGTTTATATATTTTACATACTGTTCTATTATAAGCTATAGTCAAGCATACACTGAGAGCAAATGGATTAACCTCAACCTCAAGAAATTAATTCTAAATCTGAATGGGTGTTAGCTTATATAATAAAGGCAAGACGGGACGTGTGTGTATATATAATATAAAGAAGGAATCACACAACAATAATGCCCAGTGAATATTGAACCTAAAAGCAGACCACACCTCAGCAACCTCCCTGAACAGGATCCAGTAACCATCATGTTCGCAGATCTTAAGTATGAAGAGCATCGTTACATGAGTAGGCACAGAAAGGCATTGGCAAAAACGCCAGAGGAGCCAAACACCTGCTACTGGTGGATAGTTCTCTACTGAGACTAAGACCAGACAGACCAACCTGTGCACCACCTGGATTAACTGCAAGTCTATGAATCAGTGTCCCAAACATGGATCCTGGAACACTCAAGTCTATGTATCATGATGAAGGACTCTTCATCAAGAGCTCAGTAGGGCTGTGGAAGACAACCCTAGAGGCTAACTGCAAGCCAATAGCACAAGTCACCAAGTGCAGAATTTATCAAGGAGATGCCCTGTCCACACTGCTGTTCTGCTTTGGCCTGAACCCCCTCAGTTCATAAGCAAGAGTGGCTATGGAATGGAGCAACCATCAGCCATCTCCTCTACACTGAAGACCTCAAGCTATATGCCAGAAGTGAATGAGATATTGACTCCAGCTCACTAGAATATACAGCAACGGAATGTCTTTCGGATTGGATAAGTGTGGTTGGATGGTCAGGACAAGGTCAAAAAAAGGACTTTTGTCATTTCAGCTATACAGTGAAACAAAATAACATTTCTCCAGGACCATGGTGCAACAGAAAAGAAGGGTGTAAGTATAGACAATGCAGATAACAGCCAGCATATTAAGAAAAAAGTTATTAAATGGAATATATTTGTGAAACATTTGTTATCCGACTCTCATCTGTGGTCACAAGCTCTGGGTAGTGACAGAAAGGACAAGATCATGGATACAAGCGGTCGAAATGAGCTTTCTTTGCAGGGTGGCCGGACTCTCCCTTAGAGAGGATGAGGAGCTCTACAATATGGGAGAGGCTCGGAGTAGAGCCGCTGCTCCTCTACATTGAGAGTTGGGTGAGTGGGACCTTCTACAATATTGGTGGCTTTCTGGAAGCTGTGCGTGTTGTAAATATCCATGATGGTTGGAAGAGAGACTCTGATCTTTTCGGCTGTCGTCACAATTCAGGGTCTTGGGTCTGAGACAGAGCAACTCCCAAACCAGTTAGTGATGTAGCTACTCAAGATGCTCTCCATCATCCTTCTGTAGAATGTAGTGAGAATAATGGTAGGGAGAGAAGGTACCACAAGGTAACATAACGGACATTGAGGGTAGCTACAAATGCCTTGGAATAAAGCTAACGGGAATCCTTAATGGACCCCAAGGGAAGCATTTATAGCTAAATACCTACAAAGACTGATGCTAATCCTGAGAAATCAGATGATTGAAAAGAATAAGATCCAGGCTATCAAAACCCATGTTCTACCAGTTATCAGATATCCCACTGGAATAATAATCTGTCCAAAGGAGGAGATGGGTCAAGACATGGAAACTCCTCACAGTGCATGGAGGGTTTCAACCCAAATCCAGCATCTGAGACTTTATACTAAGCAAAAGGATTGGGAGCAGTGGATTATCGAGCCCACTAATCCGGGAGGATGGCCACAAGTGATGAAGTGCTTAGTACCTGGGACAGCAGAAATCCAAGAAGGATGGGACTGTGGTGGAGCAGTAACCATCATGGGAAGATAAAACCCTGCAGGGTATGTACCACCTGCAAATAACAGAAGGCTGTGCAAAGAGGCTGGTGTAGGAAAATCCTACTAATGGATGGAAAAGGCTGGTTTTAAAGACCGCACAGAGGCAGTAATCATGGCAGCACAGGAACAAACTCTGAATGAAAGATTAATAGAGGCTGGAATCTACCATGGCAGGCAGGACCAAAGATGCAGGCTGTGCAAAGATGCCCTTGAGACAAGACAACACACAACAGCAGGATGCAAGATGCTATAACCAAGTGGCTGGCATAGTATTCTGAAATATTTGTGTTGAGTATGGGCTGGAAGTGTGATGCACCCCCGAAGGTGGTGGAGAATGACCAAGCTAAGAAAAAAAAATGTTTAACAAACCGGACATAGTAGCAATTGATAAATAGCAGAAGAGGGCTGTAATGATATACTATATTGTCAAAATTATTCACTCACAGATCCAAATGCCTGTGCACCAGTGTAAAAAGCAAGGTCCATAAAGACATGGATGGCAGAGTCTGGTGTGGATGAACTTGACTGGCCTGCACAGAGTCCTGACCGCAACCCGATAGAACACCTTTGAAATGAATCAGAGCAAAGACTGAGAGCCAGGCCTTCTCATCCAACATCAGCATGTGACCTCACAAATGCGCCTCTGGAAGAATGGTCAAAACAGCCAGCTTCTTTAGCAATGATCTTTTGTCTTGCCCTCCTTGGGCAAGGTGTCAGTGGTCGTCTTTTGGACAACTGTCAAGTCGGCAGCCTTGTAGCCTTGTTGTGTAGCCTTCAAATATAGACTGAGAGACCATTTAAAGGCCTTTGCAGGTGTTTTGAGTTAATTAGCTGATTAAAATGTGACACCAGGTGTCTTCAATATTGAACCTTTTCACAATATTCCAATTTTCTGAGATACTGAATTTGGGATTGTCACTAGTTGTCAGTTTTAATCATCAAAATTAAAAGAAATAAACATTTTAAATATATCAGTCAGTGTGTAATGAATTAATATAATATACAGGTTTGACTTTTTGAATGGAATTTCTGAAATAAATCAAATTTTTCATGATATTCTAATTTCATGACCAGCACCTGTATATTATATCCACACATCGCTACAGCTTTTGTGTAGATTATTGTGCTCTACCTTTACTGAGCACATGTAGGAACGTTTTGGAGCAAGTAATAACTCTGAGCATGTAAGTGGGATGAAGTGAGTGAGTGAGGAAATGGAAATGAAAGCAGTGTATCTACCACCTTTGTTCTCTTTTGCAGCTGCAGCAGGTGGACCTGATGGGCATAAGGATCAAATCACTTGCAGAGATTGAAAAAGAGGTGAGATGATGTTGTAGAACTTTTGGTTGGCTGTAATGAAATTGTACCACATTATACATATGCTCTTCTCTTCAAGGGAATCATAAAATAACAGGATAATAACACCTTTTGGTTTTAGACATTTTACTGATTCTATTTGTATTTGCACCGGTTTATTTTTTCTTCCTTTATATTATTATAGTGCAGTAAGATCATTTCACTTGACATGATTACTTAAAATAAAAGGGAAGAAGGCAGTTTACAATAATTTGTTAACAAAAATGCTAGACATTACTTGTATTAAAACAAATATTAGACATTACTTATATTAACAGAAATACTAGAAATTACTTACATTCATGATGTTTTTATTTATTCATGCCTTTTGCTTTCTTTCAAGCCACCAGGGGTCAGGGTTTGCTCAAGAATAATGATTCTCTCTCTCTTTCTCTCTCTCTGCCCCAGTATGAGTATAGTTTCCGTACAGAGCATAGTGCTGCTGCCCGCCTACCACCCAGTCCTACCAGGACTTCTTTGAGTTCTGAGGCCTAAGGCGCATGGAACAGAGGAGAGATGGAATGAGCACTGGCACAGAGTGGAAGACACTGCCTCTTTCTTACTTAAAACAAAATCCCCCACATGTATCATATATCTTCATTGCACAAGTGAGAAAATCAGTGACATTTTTGTTAAAGGAAAAATGTTAATCTCACAATTGTCCAGCATTTCCTGTGATTAATTTGGTAAAGCTCTTGCTGCTGATGGGAGTAGGCAAAGAGTGAAAGATGACTTCACTGCTAGTGTTCTAATTAATGCCCATTTAAAAGGAATTCCAGTGAAAGGGAGCGTTTTTGTGGGACCTTCTATCAAGTCTTGTTAGACAGCACCACTGGATATAATTTCTTTCTTGTTGTAAAGAACTGTGATGATCCCACTCAGCTAGGATTTGCCTGCCATTAATGGTTGAAGGGTTGAGCCTGGACACATTCTCAAGAGTTTTAATTGCAAAGGTTTGTCAAACAAAACACAGGATTTAATTATAAAGTGCATGGAAAGGAGGAGTATTTTATTGTGCACCCCTCCCCCTCCCTGCATGACTACAGAATATTTGGTCTGAATTCAGTGTTTGCCATTGAAAATGGATCCCAGTTCAAAGTAAATGAACTCAATTATTTTTAAATATTCATTGTTAAAAAAAATAAAATAATACTTGGAAACATGTAAATAGGCTATAAATCAGCAATGCACTGTTATTGATTTATTTTCTCTTTTTTATAGTGATTTATTTTTCCATATTATGATTTTTCAATGACAGTCATTGTTTCAAAATGGCAGTTTTTTCCACTTCCTCAATCCCTCCATTAAGTTGCTGGCTCACTGCAACACAACCACTAAGTTATCATTCTGATTTATAAAGGTTATACATGCCTTGCTGTATCATACTGCCTACATGACCAGAATGATAGAAAATGCACAAGCACTGTTTTTTTTATTCTCCCTGTCCAGTGACTTCCATAGTTCTTAGCAACATGTTATTGTCACTGTATTTAAGCCACGCTTGCATATAGTTTAGGGGATACATTAGCTATAAGAGTTTACCCCTAAATGACTGTTGTTTGTTCTGGATTTTGAAAAAAATTACTTTATTCCAAAATATTCCATCCACTGTAGGGAAACAACAATAACAGATGCTCTCATAGCTGCTACTAGTAGTTGTGTTCCACATGGAATTCTTTTTCTAATTCAAACATTGTTATAACATAGGCGTTTAAATAACATATATTTTGGAGAATATACACATAGGCCCTGTTCACACCTGACGTGTCTTCATATTGAAAGTCTTGAGTGACCGCTTGTGATTTGGATTTCTTACATTTCCATTGAAGGAAGTACCACTATGTCACACTTTCGCTGCATTTGTTTTCAGACTGAAAGAAATTTTGCAAATTAGGCATCTTGTTTCACTAGTGCTACAGCCACAAGCATCACTTTTATTAGCCTAGCATGTTTAACCTCCTTGCCTAGCTTCCAAACTGTGTCACAATTATGGATTTTTCTAATAGGGCAATGACTTGGGTCGTGCTTCATTGTTGTCAAGGACGCTTCAGGGCACTTTACTGTTCAAACTACAGCTAAAACACGCTGATGTATTCCACCTGCAAAAGTGGCATGAGTGATGAGATTTCATTAAGTCTTTAAGACGCATTGTACGCCATTCACATTTGTACTTGGTGCTGGCCACTTATGATCCAGTTAACCAGGATGCATGTTGATGCCAGGTGTGTACAGGTCAATAGTTGTCCAGTATAATTGCATATGAACCCTAGCATTACTCATCTATCTCTTGAAACTGCCCTCCTCATGTTCTCAATCTCAGGTGACAGTGTTAAGTTTGAAAACACCAAGTGCTGAAAATGTTTCCTGTGCTTTTATCTGGTGGTTAGTCTGTAACTAGCACCTTCACTGTGGGACATTTTTTCAATTTTCTGGTTTTAGTTATATAAACTGCTACATTGTTACAGACACTTTTGAGTGGTTTCCTAGATATAGATTAATAGTTTTCAATGCAGCGTTATTATGAAGGGCATTGTGTAGTCTGTAAAGTAGATTAATTCAATATTTGGGGTTGTTGGGGAGGACTGCTTGAACTGTAAAATATCCTCAAAAATGTCTGCTTATTTCAAAATGTTACTAACATGATTACTAGCATGTAGCTTTGATTCAATGACTGAAGTTTGTTGTAGCCACTAAAAAGACAATGTAAAAAAATGTTTAGTGATTGTGTGTATTTTTCATAGTTCTGCTGAGAAGAATTTTAACAATTTCTGTTGGAGTTTTTCTTTTTTTCTCTTCACAACCAGAAAATTAGATGTAACTTGGCTAAATTCTCTAGAAATCTGTCAATATATTTTTCCCCATGTAAACTGAGGAAGAATTGGTCTATTTTCATTGAGTGTTCTTGTGAATTGTACTAAAATTGAAAATATTCCATATATTGGGTTTTGTGTTTTATGACATTGTAGGCAATTATTTTATGCTAAATGCCTTTGATCTATATTCGATTTCAGTTGACCATAGACCCTCTGGCAGTATTAATAATCTGTGTAAACATTCACTGAAAATTCAATCAGCTGTCTGATGATACAGTAGTAAATATGCATGTATTTTTGTTTAAATTTCATTTAATGATCTTTATAAGATCATGAATCTGTTGCAAACATTAAATGAGTTTCATTAACCAGCATGTTTCAGTGTGTTTCGGCGGGGGGGGGGGCAGTAACCAAAACTGTCTAGCTCAACATTTAATTGCTATTTTCATTAAAATTCTTTATTACATTTTTAAATTATTTAATAACAAATTTAAATTGTTAGGGTTGTAGGGATGTTACAAACAAGTATTGTAACATGTTTTTGTATGTAGTATGTATTTCAGGTTTTTCCTATTAATACTAATTAAAGAAAATATGCATTTAGGTGGCACATTGCAAATACATTTGCATCACCTACATTATCCATGTCTTATCAGGTTTAAAAGGCTTGTATGTCTCCTAATGTACCTGCTGTGTTGATATCAAATATATCAAACCAAGTACTTTCCTTCTTTTAAACATGTATGAATTAATACCTTGTCCTGCTGTGATGTCCATTATTTTGTGTATTGGAGTGACTATAAATTCATTGCATTATTATCTAAGCAGCTTTAAAACCAAGGTCCTTCCCTGTACAATAAGTATTTATAATTGTACATAAATATATAGAAATTCTATCATCGATTATCCAAGTTATTTGTTTATTGTTTGCTTCACTAAGTTTTCATAGAGAAAACTCACTATAAGCTAATACAAGATCTGAATTTGTCACTTGAGCAAGAAGACTAGAGATCAAATCAAATCAAGTTCATTTATATAGCGCCTTTTACAACAGATGTCTCAAAGCAGCTTTACAAGTGTCCGAGTCCAATCCCCCAGTGATCAAGCCAAGGGTGACAGTGGCAAGGAAAAACTCCCTAAGAGCATGAGGAAGAAACCTTGGGAGGAACCAAGAATCAAGGGGGGAGCCCATCCACTTCTGGCTGACACCGGTCACCATGACAAGAAGTTATATATATATAAAAAACACAATAGTAAATTAGCTACAACATAAAGTCTGTGGCTGTGCCACAGCAGGGCAGGGGGAACCAGGGGTGCTGATAAGGGCCTCCATCCAGTTGATTAATCCTTCATC
This sequence comes from Tenebrosternarchus preto, assembly GCA_025802075.1. Classification (NCBI taxonomy): domain Eukaryota; kingdom Metazoa; phylum Chordata; class Actinopteri; order Gymnotiformes; family Apteronotidae; genus Tenebrosternarchus; species Tenebrosternarchus preto. The sequence goes on from JAOYMR010000027.1 coordinate 13,212,665, forward strand.
TTCATCTGGATGAATAGGAGGTGGATGGTCCGGGACAGGTCGTCAATCCTTACTTAGTACCAAGGACAGCCATTAGCTCGGTAAAAATAAAGTGAGACAGTTATTTCTGTATGTGACATAAACTGTAGACATTTCAGAAGCGTGGCAATTAGCAGCAACTCCGGCAATGAACTATTATAGCTTAACTAAAAGGACAGAACCAGAAAGTAACACAGACTTGGCATCCCTCCACCCCACCAACAACAAACTTGAGTGAACGTGTACAGTGCTGGGACGACAACAACATAAAACCCGTATACCATAAAACCCTCTGCCCATGGACCCCTGGATCTGTAACTTTTATCTACAGGGGAATATCAATTACCAAATGCTAAACTAAATAAGTAAGTTTTCAGCCTAGACTTAAAGATTGAGACTGTGTCAGAGTCCTGGACATTTTCTGGAATGCTGTTCCATAGTTGGGGGGTGGGGTTGTAAGAAAAGGCTCTTCCCCCTACTGTTACCTTATTAATTGATAGAACCAGCACCCTTATAGGAAATAAGTTTTTGCAGATAATCAGGGGCGAGCCCATGCAGATCTTTATGTGTTAATAGGAAGATTTTGGGTTGAAAGGACTGGGCCGATATGATAGAATTTCCAATTTCTAGTTTGAACTCTGGCTGCAGTATTTTGAAGTAGTTGAAGCTTACTTAAGATGGCATGAATTCTAGAGTAGTGTGTTCTCTAGTGCTCAATCTGTTTTCAGATTCACAAGCTTCTCTTGTGGTTGCTTTAATGAACTGCTTTGTTAAGACCTAACATATGCACAAGCCACAGAAGCTCTTTTATGGTTTAAAACCTATTTTTTAATGTTGTAAATGGTTAGAGACAGCATACTGCTGTTTGTGACTGTCCTTTTAGTGTTATATTCACTGGAAAAATCTTGAATCTCTTTTACTAATTTCTACAGTTTTTTCTCGTTTACATCTGTAAATTCTGTAAATAATAAGCCTTTGGATGAATACATATGGCTTTTCTATTTTCCATTCTAATGTAGGTCTTATCTTCTAATCTTCAAGTATTTCTGGATCCTCAGACATTTCAAGATCAGGTGCTCCAAAAGCAAAAGGTTAAACAAATATCTGCAGATAAATAACATGATCTGCTTAACACCATTATAAAATCAAAGACCAGTCACACTCTTAAATAGTTTTGATTAATTTTCCAACCCTTGAAATAAATGCTTGAACAAAACATGACTTTTTTATTTATAGTTCTAAAGATATCTGTGTGTTTTTTAAGACTTACAAAGCACAATTCTCAGTACTGCTTTATAAGTGAATGCAGTTACGTATGTGTTACACTATTTAAAACATCTACTTCAAGTTACAGTTTGATCTGCAGTGGATCTAGTTACATTTTCTGTAAGATTAAAAAATGTTTTCTACTGGTAACAGCTCAGCATCATACTTATGAAAAAAGCAAAGTACAACAATATGCATACTGAAAATGTTCACATGTATTCGAAACACTTCAACTCTGATATTTCAAATAGAAAAAGTTTGGACTGTTGAACAGTATTCATGGTAACGTCTCTTGCTCTCTACCTCTGCCTGCAGACAAGCCTACTCATCCATTTGTTCCAGGAGAGGCTGTTCTGGTGAAATCACTGAACCCTCAGAAGGTGGGCGAAGCGGCCTACGAATCACCGACAAAAATCATCACAGTGACCCGGACTGCTGTCCTTACTGAGACCTCACCCCAGTGGATCCATGCGACTCGTGTGAAGAAGGCACCAGAAGCAAGAATTAACACTGTTACTTAATTATGTCTGTTGTTTCTAAAACTGATGTTTTACTTCAGTCCTGGCACAGACTGGATCTGCCATCATGCCGCACCACATTTTTTGTCCAACTATATGTTTGATGATAGTGACACCATTTGTGTAGTGTCACTGCAGTGCTGATAATCTAAATAATCCTTCTAAATAATCCTGAGAATATAAACAGTCCTTCTTCTTTGTGGTGATCCCTCCCACTAGCAAACAATGCCATTGTGGTGGTATGTGAGGATCAGACACAGCAGAGCTGCTTATGTTTTTAAACACTTTTGTGTAACTGCTAGAGTAAAAATAGTGCACAAATCACTATCCTTTGGGCATCATCCTGTGACCATCAATGAAGGACTAAAACAAATAGTGCAGCAACAGATGATGTACTGTCTCTGACTTTACAACCTACAAGGTGAGCACGGTAGGTATATCTAACTGAGAGGACAGTGAGCTATAGTGTTTAAAATCTGTAGCTCTGTGTCTGCTCAGATCAGCCTGTTGTGACATTGTGAGCAAAAGGCAAGAGATGATCTGGAGTTTGTGACAAAAGTGACAAAGCAGCAAAGTGTCAAAAGCAAACTGAAACGGATTATAACATCAATCATTAAAATTAGATCATTTAATACATTGCCAATATTCAAAAACTATTGATAAAAGCATAAATTCATAATGGGATACACAATCAGTCCAGAATTCTCCCCACCCCCTCCCCCTTTTCAACATGAGAAATGTTACAAACAGTACTGCAGACTCCAGACTATAAATACCAACAATCCCCAGTGTTCTGGTGTTTTGACTCACACAATGGCAAACTCCCTTCAAACAGGTAGGAATATTTCTACAAACCCATTTAAAAGAATAACTGACAAAAACATGGTTTATTTTGAAAACAGTCTACATATTCAGTTGGCCACCCTGAACCATGCAAATGCATAACAATTTTGTTATTTTCTGAAGCACGTCTGCCACGCCAACACATCAACTGAGGCCACCATAAAGAACCCCAAACCATATGTACTGTTTGTGTTCTTTTTTTAAAACAGATATGTAACCATTTTCCACATGGAATGTAAATGTTTTACATTTACACAATAAAGCAAAACAGAATGTGATGGCAGCAGGGAGGGAGTGAGAAGCAAGTTCAGTGGAGGAGTGAATTTCTAAGGCACATTGTCAAGCCCATAGGTGCTCGGGATGTGTAGTTGTCAATAAAAAGGTGATTTAGAACGGGGCAGGTGTGGTGTGCGTGCCAAAGTCAAATTTTGTTATTTAGTGCTTCTTATAACACATTCCAAATGTATGAGTCCTGATTCCTAATGATCAACCCAAAGGTGACAGTGGCAAGGAAAAACTCCCTGTGCAGAAATAAAGAAGAAATTTGCAGACCAATTGGCCAACCAATGGAAGAACCCGTCTTTCACTGGTAGGCCCACCTATGTTTTATTTCCCCCCCAAAACAGTAAGTAATTATGAATCATTTACTAGTCACAGTGGCCACATCCAGTGTCAACTACTCCCCTGTCCTGTGTGTGTATTTGTGTATGCGTCTGTGTGTGTGTGTCTATCTGTTTGATCAGAGGCGCTGGCAACAAGTTTTCCTTTTAATTTGGGTTCATTAAACCCGTCAAAAAAGATAAGAAACTAAGCAAAAAAAGTGGTATGTGTCCAAAGAATCTTTGATCTTTAAGACCAAAGAGTTATTTGATAAAATGTAAAAAATACGCTACATGTATATTCTTTATTCTATAACAATACAATTTAAACACACGCATAACTGCCACATTGATGTAATTAACTGCTGGTACACTGATGCCTTGTTTTGCCGTCATGGAAAGAACTTTGGGTTCAGACCTCCCAGTTGTCAGAGGTCTCTAAAGTTCTGAAGTGTTACAGGTTTCTGTTTTTCCATTAGCTTCAGAGGAGTTTTCAAATAAGAAGAGTTTTCATGTGAAGTGGCGGAACCCTAATGCATAAAAATAATTAGTGAAGTAAACCATATTATAAAAATGTACCAAGTAGTACTTTTCACTTTACTGTACATGTGTACTGTTAATGTGATTCAGACAACCACACACCACCACACACACACACGCACACACACTGACTCACACAGAAAGTAATCTTATTTTATGAATTACTACGTACTACGAAGAAGAAAAAAAACTACCATAAAATACTTTTACCTTCTACAATTACATTTTCCCTCATTTCCCTTATTTGCCTCATTTCATTTCCCTTATTTGAGGTAAATAAAAAAATGATTGTGTAATTAATATCAATGTGTATATAATATGTGTATTGTGTAATTTAATATCAAAACTGTCCATGGCCAAGGAATCAAGTCAGTAATGCATAAAAAAGAAAGATGTCCAGAAAACCAGAGTAGCATGTAGAAATATTTTATTATTGACCAACAAACTTGATGATTCAATTTTTGGTCTTTGATCTTTATTTAACCCATTGTACTGAGCTAATACTGAAATTTATGGATTGACACAAATTTGTGTACGTCATTTGAATCAAAAGAGATGGCATGGAACTTGAAAGGAGGCTAGATTAAACAGGCACCTGGAGCTAGAGCTAGAGGCTAGATTAAACAGGCACCTGGAGCTAGAGCTAGAGGCTAGATTAAACAGGCACCTGGAAAAGGTGAAGAAAAGTGCCAAACTAATAACCAATAATGAAAGCATGATTAAATACATGTTATACTATTGTAGTGATCATATAAAGGATAAAAACATTGTTAGCAGCTTTGTGTGAGCACAAGGCAAATGAGAGTTCACAAGAAGGCAGCTACTGAAAGAATTTCAAGAGCAATGTGGAAAAACCCTGGAATGTGCAGGTCAGGTTATTCATTACAGAAGGACCATGAATGGCATATGCAAATGTCCCCAAGGCAACAAAACACGACCAATGTGATACAACTTTATAATTATTAACATCATAATATTTAGTAGGTATGTGGAGTAGGTAGAAACACACTGGGACATGGCATTGCCATCTAATCAGGCCAAATTAGTGGAATGCAGCTGAAAAGCAAAATAAACATAATAACTCTAAAAAGACAATGGGCAAAGTGGAGTGTTAACATTATGAAATGTTTTTATCTTTTAGAGCTTTTTTAACAAATAACCCAATACTGTTTCTTTTGAGTAGATTCCCAAATGTCCCAAATTGCTCCCCCAGTGAGCAAGCCCAGGGTGAAAAAAACTCCCTAAGAGCGTGAGGAAGGAACCTTGGAAGGAACCAAGACTCAAGGGGGCCCATCCTCCTCTGGTTGACACCGGTCACCAGGACAACTTGTCAATCCTTACTTAATTCTGTGATGGCCTACTTACATATCTGCTCCTGTCAATACAGCAAAATCACAAAAAATGAAACTACATTAAACTTAAGTTGAATCATTTAAAGTCTGGCCTAATCAAAGTGATCTGCAGCACTCACCAGATGAAAGGTTTTCTATAAACGTCTCATCTACAACCACAGCAACAGTTTAAATGTCTGGTTTGTTTAGACTGGTTTCAATATCCACATCAAACATTTTCAGATGTAGTATCTACTGAATGGACCAAACCTTATGACATATAAAAGGAAATGACATGGATATACATGGATAATAATTTTGTACAAATATTTTATTGAGAGAGTGGATTAAGCTCTTAACATGTTTAACAAGGAAACACAACTTTTCAAGTTTTTATATGGGATGGTAAACCTAGTGTCAGGATTCTGTAGTCCTGCCCTGGTTTTGCTTTTGATTTTCATGGTTCATGGTTTGTCAGGTTTCCCTTTAATTCCCTGTTAAGGAGTGTTCATGATCTTTGCATGGTCATTGTCTTTTGCTGTTGTCCTTTGATTTGTTTGTATTTGTATTCCCCTCCTTGGTTTCTCTTTTTTCAAGATGGTGCCATGTGTTTGTCATCATGCCATCTCTCCATGTCTGTTCTGTGTTTGTTGGTGTTGTGTGTATTACTGTGGTGCAGCAGTGCTTACAGTGTTCCACTTTTACTTGTTTATGATCGGGAAACGCTATTCAACATTTGGACCACCTCTATGGTGGATCTCTGGGACGTGGCTCCAGAGGGACAGAGTGGCTTTCACTCATCGTCTACTCCGCCCTGGTCAAGGGAGGTGTGTCGCTACACCTGCTCTATCTCTTAGCAGCTGTCTGGAAGACATTAGGAAGTGGATGGCAGTCGGTTTTCTTCATCTGAATGAAGGCAAGTCTGTGGTCATCATTTTTGGTGGTAGTCATGATGCTGATTGTGTCTCAAGCACCCTTGGTCATTTGTCCACATGTGTGAAAACGTCTGTGAGAAATCTTGGTGTTGTCTTTGATTCAGACCTCAGATTTGATAAACAAATTAACTCTGTGGTGAGGAACAGCTTTTTCCAGCTCAGAAATAAGATTAAGCCTTTTCTCACTTTTTCTGACCTGGAAATTCATGGCATATTCATGTATTTATCTCCTCAAGAATTGATTACTGTAATTCTTTGTGTATTGGGATTAACCAGTCTCTATTAACCAGTCTCTATTAACCAGTCTCTATTATAGCCTTTTACAGTTAGTCCAAAATGCAGCATCAAGGTTACTGACTAACACCAAGAAAAGAGACCATATCACACCGGTTCTTGCCTCGCTGCATTGTTCAGTACAGGATTCAGTTCAAAGTGCTTTTATTTGTTTTTAAAGCACTGAATGGTCAAAGCTCCGGCTTATATCAGCGGTTTGCTGTCTTTTGCGACCACATAGCGATCTTTGAGATCTGCCACACAGAACTTGTTAGCTGTTCCTAGGGCTTGTTAGAAGCTTAAAGGAGATTTTGCAGTTTATGCTCCGAGGCTATGGAACACTCTAGCCCTTACTATTTGCCAGCCACCTTTGGCTGCTGTTTTTAAATCACGCCTAAAAACATATTTTTATGAACTGGCATTTAAGTAGTGAAGAGTGATTTCATTTCTTTTGTTCATTTTTACTTGTTTGCCTCAATGTATCTGTTAGTCTGTTTGTGGATTGTATTTGTATTTCAGATTTTTTATTTACTTCTTTTATTACTGTTTGATGTACAGCACTTTGCTAAGTTGTTTTAAGAGTGCTTTATAAATAAATGTACTTTACTACTTTACTAGTGTTTTGTTTAAACTGTTCATTGGTCTGTTAGTTATGTGCCTTGTGTGTTAAGTTTAAGTCTAGATATGTGTCTGTCTTTGATTAGTTTGCTTGTCTATTTATTAGTGTTCCCTTTTCCATCCCTTCCCTTTGTAGTTTTCCTGTCTGCTTTAGACTCTGTTAAGTTCCTACTAGTCTGTTTGTATTTAGTTTCCTGTGTTTAGATCCTGTTCCAGTTTATTCTTTAGTCTTAAGTCTTATTGGTTTCTTCTCTGGTTTTGTTAGTTTTGTGATTCCGTACTTGCGCCTGTGTCTCACCCCTTCAACCCAAAACATTACACCTAGGTCATATCAAACATAATATTCAGTTTAGAAGAGATTGGTGCATGGAGCCATAGAGCAGTTGAATGAATAAATGACTTTAGGATTTTTTTTATGGCCCTGATGTTGACAGTTGCATGTTTTTCTTTCTTTCTCATATTTTATTCATTATGACGTCACTGAAGAATAACAGAACACAGGATGTAGGACATGTATAGAACGCTATAGAAACAAGTGAGAAAAGGGAAATGGCTATGATGTCTAAAATTAAATAAAAGTAAGAAAAAATAACCCAACTGATGACAAACAGCATTCATCAAATCATACCTATATTAAATGCTCCTGTTAAAAATATAACAGTACAGTCACAGGTAAAATATGTACTTTGTAAAATGTAGTGAGTGATTCCTGTTATCCAGCTATGTTCTAATAAACCAATCTAAAAAATCTTTCCAAGCTAAATCACACATGAACTGCACTATTTCTGTAGTTTTTTTTATTAGATTTAGCCTTATTTATAGACCTAATCTTACAAGTGTAGCCACTTTGTATGACAACAAAACACAGAGAACAGTTCAATATCCAACGTCACCATATCTAAAACTACAGCAACTGACATGAAGAACATGCTTTTCCACTTGTTGTACTGGAGATTTGGCTATGTAGCCTTATTATTTGAATAGGTTTAGGCCTCTAAATATAATTATCCTCTGGTAGCATTCTTTTACTCGTGTACCCAGAAATATCTCGATTTCATGAAAATTAGTCATATACGTTTATAGAAGTTTTTAATGTTACCTGCACAAACAAACTTTAGACGCAACATGGCCTTTATCATTTAGATGTTCATTTCATACATTTTTATATCTTCAATTGTATTAGGTTGTTACCCTACTACTGAAGATTTCCTTTGGTCTTCTCTTGTTGCGATCAACCGTTTCACTATGTACATACTAAATCCGGAACGAAGACTGTAAACACTAGATGGCAGGAGTATTCAGTGAAACAACAATGGATATCCAGAGGTTCTGGATATTCAACAGTGTTCACATTTATAGATTATGCTTGGCACCATGCTAATACATAAAAAGCCTAAACGCATGTGTCACAAAAACACAATTTATTGAGTATTTTTATTGAGTATTCTATAATCAAATTACGTGTGGTCTAAATTCGGAAATACGCTTGGTTGCTTTACTGTAACAGACACCACACTTATTTATAGAAACATATCGTAAGCCATCAAAATAATTGGCGAATTATTATATTTGATGTGTGTGTGTGTGTGTGTGTGTGTGTGTGTGTGTGTGTGTGTGTGTGTGTGTGTGTGTGTGTATTTGTGTGTGTGTGTTTGACTTTTCTGTGTTTTGCTGGGGGCTGGGGTAGGATTTACTTAATCATTTGACTTAAAACAGCATTAACGAGAAAAGTAATAAAGAAATGTTTCAATTACAATGCCCCGTGACGTAGCCTACATTGTTTAAATTAATGCAAGAAGATCCGAGGGATAAAATAAACGCTTGCTTATGAATATCAGAGAAGGGAGGAGAGGGCGGATTAGGCGTTTCATTCTATAAACCATCCTTATCACGGACTTAAATGTATAAAAATGCGACTACTTCAGTTCATAGAGAAAAAAAATCCCAACGCTTGCAGAGTAAATCCCTTACTCTGTGGCTGACATAGGACTAGATGGTTATGTTTCAGCGTGCAGGTGCGCGTGGGGAGTGAAACGATTTGTGAACTAACTGAAAATGCTTGAAAGCATGTGAAAGTGTTTCTTAAAAACGTGATTTTATAAAAGATATGCGTAAAGACAAGAAACGCACGTTTTTTTACATATCAATTTACCATACCTTTCAAATAACAACAACCATAATAATAATAATAATAATAATAATAATAATAATAATAATAATGGGAAGAAGAAATGTGTTTATTTTGTTTATTTTATTTTTGTTTATTCGTTTATTTATTTACAAAAGCGTCTTTTTAAAAGAATATCAGAAATTATTTGTTTGCTTGTTTTTTGTTTACTTTGTTGAAATTTTAGAGCCCCTTTGTACTCAAGTACAGCCATCCATGAAGTTAACGATGGGATGGAATGGGCGGTGCGTTCCAACTCCAGCTCCAGTATTGTGCACCAATAACATCCCACACCTATATGAGGAAGAAAGTGACGACATTGACGGGTGGGATGGATGCAGCTCTCTACCTAGTTCAACCTCGGACTCCTTCACAGGCAATCCAGGACAAGGCAAAGTAAATTCGCTTTTCATTCTTCAATCGCAAATCTGACTTTAGCTGTATTTATAGGAGTTGACCATTTGCTTTTTGGAAGACATTTTGCGTTTTCTTTGTATATTTGACTACGCAAGATATTATCGGAAGCTCTTATCACAAAATGACATTTGGTTATTTTTCCCCTTAGTAATCATCCGATGATACTCCAAACCAAAATATAAAAAGTCTTTAAAAGTATTTTCTACAGCACTGAAATTGTATTATACTTAGTATATGCGACCGTTACCATCATAGTGAACTTTTTGCCCCTTCGTTAAGCAATGGGCGAACAGCTCTAACCACACAAGAGAAGAGAACAAGAAGAGGTTTGGAACAGCATCTGCTATTTCAGATTGTTATGGACATTGAAACAGATCTTTGGTCGGTAGAAAACTATATTTCTGCAGCTGGAAGATCATCTTGCATCAAGATGTTGGACGGAATCAAAATCGTAAACCCATTAGGAACAAGACCTGCAACAACTTTAGGAGTGATGCCTGGTGAGCTTTAATTCTGAAGTAAAATGCTGCAGGACTGGATATATGCTCTAGGGTAGAGGCATGCTATATGCTATTCGCTGTGGCTGATATTTTGTTCTTTTTAAATGCAATGTCTTTAATGTTTTTAATTACCAGGCACCAAGTGTCATGAACATGTGTGCGAAGGATGTCAGCGACCAATCTCTGATCGTTTCCTTATGCGCGTCAACGAATCCTTCTGGCACGAGGATTGTTTGCAATGCGCTGTTTGTCAACAGGCGCTTACTATGACTTGCTACACCAGAGATCGGAAACTTTACTGCAAACATGACTACCAACAGTAAGAACTGAGTTTTTATTTTACACAGCCTGTACTTCCTATACTGGGTAAATGTCTAAGAGTGCAATTTAATGATTTGATTTTGTGACAACAGCAAAGACAACAGAACTGCAATAGCAATATTATGATTAAATAATAATAATAACAATAATAATAATAATAATAATAATAATAATAATAATAATAATAATAATAATAAATGTTTTTGTTTATCAGATTCAGAATGGGGACAAATACACCTAATCTTGATCATTAAATAATCTTAAAGCATAAATATTTCAAGAAATACATAATATCGACGTTTTATTGCAGGAAAATAATGTTATTTACATTCTATTGTTATTAGAATTTATTTATATATATATATATTTTTTTGTTGGGATTTTTAAGGGCACTGTCTATTTGTGGTGTTTGTGTGAACGTGCTTGTGACTGCGGATGAGTAATATGCAGAGTATAAGACTCTTCAAGGGGTCTACTTCGGCCACTGTAGTGGTCAGGTTTTAGTTAGGAATAGACAATACAGTGTGGCTAGATAGTATTCATTGGGAAACCATCGCTTCCACGATGCTCTTCAAGCCTGTCGCCAAGTTTTAAGTGCATTATGCGTGAGTCCTTTAAACACTGCTAGAATCACCGCGCCATTATCGCTCCCTGGTAGAAGTCTAGCAACCGACAATGGATGACGTCCATCGTCTCACATAATTGCATCTGGTCGCTTTTCATCAGACCTCACCGACATGATGACCAGAAATTTGGCTAACAATCGGAAATTTCATAGACACCTGATGCTTTATTCTGACCGATGCTTTAATCTTTCTGCCGGTCCTTTCAGTTTACCGAGTTAAATCGCTTATATGATAATGAAAATGCCCTATAATTTACGTTATAAAATGCATTTTAAGTCAATGATTTGCCCAAATTGACCAAAGCGTTCCTATCTATCTAGTTTGCAGTCATTTAGCATTTCTGCATCGTTTAGGGTTTTGAGTGCCATAACAAGTACCTCCACGAAGTGCCCTTTTGAAACACTTCAGCCCCTGTCAGGTTTGTCAGGTTAAATTAGACTATTTGCATTCGAATCTGTAGGCCCAATCATGGTCGCTTAATAGAAAGAACTAAATAATACTTGTTCATTAAAAATGCCCTCAGTCTTGTTTAATGAGAAAATATCGTGTTTTTCTCATAGCATTTCTTATTTGGTGATCAAATTTTTTGTGTCTGATTCGTGGCTCATTTTCAGAAGGTGAAACCGACATCAAAGAATAAAAGTTAAACATTACAAATAAATATTACTACTTCTACTACTACTACTACTACTACTACTACTACTATTATTATTATTATTATTATTATTAGTAGTAGTAGTAGTAGTAGTAGTAGTAGTAGTAGTAGTAGTAGTAATAGTAGTAGTTTTGTATTGTTTGATATTTTTTAAATGTTTGAAGTACCAAATGATAGGTAACGCATTGAACTCCCCTCGTTTATTTTTTCAAATGACCTTTTTGTTGCGTTACGCTTGTGTTCATATGACTTTTGTATTCTCTGATAATCGGCCTAATTGTTCATAGGTTCATAGGTTGGTGTTGCTGTGTCACTCTTCTGGAGTGCAGTGAGACGGATGAGAACCAATTAATTAATTTCTCGTTACTTAATCGCTACCTCCCAAACATCGGACAAAAGTTCATTATTAAGGATAAGGCAATTTAAGAATTGTTTGTACATCCTTTTAAATCACATTTATTTGTTCCCTACTACTCAAAATTAATATACTCGCCTATTATTATATACTTGCCAAAATTAATATACTTGCCTATATATATATATATACATATATATATATATATATATATACACAGGGCCGGAGTGGGCCCCTTTTTCAGCCCGGGAGTTTCATGCCCAAATCCGGCCCACTTTTTCCATGGAGGAGGAA
>JAOYMR010000027.1:13230940-13245362 GCA_025802075.1 Tenebrosternarchus preto
ACCCTATGGATTAGGAATGGGATGTCACTTAAGCTCATATATGAGTCAAGGAAGGTGAGCGAATACTTTTGGCAATACATTGTATTTGGCAGAATTCCTCCAAATTTCATCCAAATATATCCATAAACCTTCAACTGCTTTGTCCTCATGTTTGGTTGCCTGATTCTCTTTCTTGTACATTTAGTGCTAACCATAAAATGAAAATCATCTTCAGGGCTTTGTAATTTTATACGAATTATATATGTCTAATGTTACTAACACAACTATTTACTATCATCAATAAGAATTGATATGGATGCTTATTCATTCAGTTAGGTTAGACAAATATAGCCTACACATTCACTTTTGTTTTATGACATTAAAAACAAAGAATCTTTGTGAAACTCATGTTTGTTATCATTGCTCTCACTGACTACCCTTTTATCTGTTCTGTGTTAATAATCTTTTTCATTATTACTTTATGTTTGTGCCCACAGGAGTGGGTGGATCCCAGTCCCCAGGATCTGTTGTTTTTGAAAGTTTGTTTAGGGCCAAGTGATCAGTTAAACCAAAAACCAAATCAAAGCTTAATATTAAGTATAGCATAAAAACGCATTTTTTTTACTTGGCTTAGGGGGGATAAGCTTCATCCTGTTTTCTGATTGGTTAGTCTAGTGAAAAAAAATGGGTAAAGCATGTGCCATGGTTTTAGTTGCTTGTTGATTTTTGTACGGTCTGCCAATGTTCAGCAAATAAAGTAGACTTCTTAAAACCTTCCTTTTTGTGGTGTCGTCCACTAGATACACATCTCTCAAGCACACTCTCTTCTCCTATCAAAGGAGAGCAGCACATTGATGGTGTTGCACACTAGGGTGTAAATCTCAGCTTCCAGGCTCAAGGGGCTGTCGGCAAATCCAAATATACACCATCTCCTCAGAATGGAGTGAAGAGGCGGAGACAGAGTGCTATAAACGTAAAGACACAGAGTGCCAGCAAGCAGTGAGAAATGCCCTTCAGCCCTCCTCTCTGTGTGGGTACAGCAGCTGATCATCGACTGCTCTCTCCAGGCTAGAAAAACAGTTCAGGGTGAAAACTTTTTTTTTTTCTTCAACAGATTGTTTTTTACCGCCTCCTGCTAACTAGACCCATGCACCTTCACCCTCTGTTCTTTTTCCTTGCTCCCCATGCTCCCTTAGCTTAAGATGATTTGTGCACAAGTCCTGACCCTCAAACAGCTCCAGAAAAGCGGCAGAGAAAATATTTGGCAGTAGGTGGAAAAGGAGGTTGTAGTAGTTGGATGCTGCGCAGTAAAAACTGAGGGGTGTGTGTGTGTGTGGGAGTTTTGATTACAGAGCTGAAGCTTTTTGACAAGAGGGAGTATGCCTTTAGAATAAGTGGCAGCCAAGAACCTAGCACTTGACATTTTTCCTTCAACTTGTGGGAACTAACTCAAATCAAAACTAACTCAAATCAGAAGTGCATTGGTTCCCTTAAATCTTTAATTATGAGTTAAACACATTATATTTGCATTGTGAGTCAATACTGCAAGTTAGTATTGCAACCAATTTGGGTTGACAGCAATAAAGGGTAAACAGTATTTATTTGATATATTTATTTTGATATATACATTTTTAGATAATGATGACAACTTACATTTTGAATCTTTGGTTTTTTTAGAGTATGAGACTAAGCTGCTGTAAGTCATGGACAATGAAAAATAAAGCATTGTTCCTTTCACCACTTTAGTCTTGGTTAACATCTTAAAAAAATGCACCTGTTGTAATTTCTTTGTCTGAATAACATGACTAAATTTCATATTCTAGAATTCCTGTTGCCAGGACCTAGAGTTATGGTTTCATAACTTTCATAATATGCAAGACCTCTTTTAAAAACACCAGTAACAGCTCTCATGGGTTTAATTGTATTTGAAAGGGGATTGCCTGGTACACGTTGCAAGAGTCAGCGTAGGACATCTCCCTTTTAGTGTGCTAAAAATAGTTAGCTAGCTAGCTTCTCTGTGGTAAATTTGAAGGTTGTGCGTCAAAGTTGATACATAGAATCGAATTTGAATTCACCTCTTTTTTTAAAATACCAAAACATGCCTAAACAAGCTCTATCTCCAGAACAGTGTGTGTTTGCACATCGGGGCTACTGAAGGTGGGAAGTGCCAGAAGTCATCTTTGGATATGTGCCTGGCATTCTGAACTAATGATAGGTGTGTGGCTTTACTCCTAACAGTTTGGTATTTGTCCAGCAGGTGTCCAGCAACTAGTTCCCCTACTAGTTGTAATGAATTCTCCAAACAGGCTGTTCATACTGTTCATCCTTTTGATATTATTTTATGTGCTGCATGCTCTGTGAATCTCTTATTGTGATGTGATGCAGAATACGGAAATATTAGATACCTACCAAGAAACTACATCAAGGGTTAACAAAAAAACAACTTTGATAGAGGTTTAGCTTTTTCCTGCAAAAAGAATTTTAGTCTCTACAATAAAGTCCTACAAACCTTCACATACCTAACAGAGCACTCATTAAAAATCTTTGTGATGTCAAACTCCCAATTGTGGAGGTCCATAATTGCGCACACTTGGTGTTAGATACTCGTCATCACCCCCTGCAGGCAGAGTTTGCCTGTGTTCTGCTCCTACTTCTGCCCTTTGGTCCAGTTTGCATGTGCTCTGCAGCAGCTTCAGGCTGGAGATATGGAAGGGAGGGGCTGGAAAGCTGTGGCTTCCTTCTGATGGCTGCAGCTTGCAACCTGAGCCAAGCTTTAACTTTGTGCTTGCAGCAGGAGCTTCAGCACCAAGCTTTGACAGAGGTGCATGGAGACACGAGGAGGAGATGTGTTTGGGCCTGCCACTGTGCATGGCACCTCCGTGTTTGTGGGACTCGGGGGCTGATATAAGAGAGACACATGGTTTGGGTCAACAGTGCTTTCTATGATGCATTAACCAACATTCATAAAAGTAGCTGTTTCCACGTGGTCATGTAGTTCTAGTGCAAATGTTTCTGATCAAAGGTCAAATGGGGCCTTTCCTTGTTTAATGATGTTAAATTTATCAGTTTGACTAAATAGAATCTTTTTTGTACAGTATGAGGATTCTAGGTAGTTACTTACTCACCCCTGTCTGATGGGATGGATAAAGACAAGTAATTCAGTTTTATTTTGTTTTTGTTTTCTTTCCAGCTTTGATTATACAGCAATTTGTTGCTTCCTGTTGCCTTCTAAAAGTAGTTTATTCGGACCCCTTTGTAGATTACTGTGTGTGCAGATTTGTAGTAATGTCAATTTTACTTCAGGGAAGATATAGATTGTTGTTTTTGGGTGTAAATTTTCATCACTGAATGTAAGTGAATTGTACTACCATTACACCTCTGACTAGTTTTGTTGTTTTTCTCCAGTCAGCTTTTAGCATTGACCATATTTAAACATCATGTTACCATATGCCAATATTGACATAACTTCATATGGGCTGTTTGCGTGCACATATGCCTGCAAGTGTACATTTGTGTCTGCGTGTCTGAATGAGTAAATGTGTGAGCATAAGAGTACGAGAGTGACCAAGCCAGTTTCTGTATTTGAGAAAGTGTGACCACATGACACTCTTGCTATGCAGCATGCCAGCAAAAATTTAACTGCAAGAAAAGAGGTGCCTGTGTAATCCAGTGTGTTTTCAAGTTGCTGACTAACACACACACACACACACACACACACACACACACATGTGCATCCAGGCCCCCCACCACTACCTTGTGGGCCTGTATTCTGAAAGAAAGAAAGAAAGAAAGAAAGAAAGAAAGAAAGAAAGAAAGAAAGAAAGAAAAATATGGTTAGAGTCCTTTTTATCTACAAAAATGTTTGTCAAAATATTTGCCGAGCATTATCAAAGTGAGCCTGTAATATGATTATCAGATGTGGCTGCAGGAGTGCTTACCTCAGTGTGTTGGGTACCATTGAAAATTCAAATATGCCTCTCTGCAAGTTTTCCATTCCATCTATAGTAAACCGATCAGCTGTGTTCTATGTAATATTGACCAGCGGTAAATATTTGCATGTGGAACTAGCCACAGCTCCATATCTGTACATTCTTGATAATGTACAGTGACATCCTGCAAGATAATATAACTTAGTATAAGAATTTAAACATGAAAACATAATGCTGGGATGTGGAATAATATGTCTATTTTACTATTTCAATATCTGAGTGCAGTGTGTGTGACATAATTTAGCAAATGATACAGGTTATTCTATTTATTATTGTTATTGTTGTTTGTTACCACTACTACTACTCCTACTACTAAATATTAAATAACAATTATTATTAAGATCAGTATTAAGTCCCTAAGCCTATTCTAATATTTCTCTCTTTTTCTGACCTCAAGGTCCTTTCATTTGTATTTGTGGGTTAACAAATATTTATACTGTTTCGTGATCTCATGTATTCCTAAATGCAGTCATAAATACAGTATTATAACGGTCTAAGACACATAGGGTCAGAACATAGAAACAAAATCGGTATACAGGACTAATCTGAGAATCTGGGATTTAAATATACAAAGTCAGTGACAAGACATGGCGTAATACATGGCGGAACCATGAAAAAATAACAAAAAACAAAACAAAATGTGTAATCTCTCGCCACGGGAGCAGCGACGCTAGTCAGAGGAACTGACATTCTTCAGCTAAGGTTAGGGCAGCAGAAGGGTGAAAAGTAATGGTGAAGGCAACAAGACAACAAGGTTATAAACGGGTTAGAACATTTGAAAGAATATTAAAATTTAACTGGCATTAAAATCCATTTTTCTTTTTTGTTTTATTTAACCACCTGTAAGAAAAAAATTGTTAAACTAAGACATTAGTTAAATTCAGTCTACTCTTCTAATTTCTACTCTTGAAGAAATGTAAATAAATATGTAATATAAATTTGTTTAACCAGTGTATTTAATCCTCAGTAAAATGCACAAGGACAAGGTTTTCATTTGTTATAAACACTTTTGTTTGCAGATGACAGTTTTGATGTCATTTGAGGTTGTGAGTGATACATACAGTAACACTTGAAAAGTACCAGGGATTTAAACCAAATGTTTACTGAATTTGTTTGAGAATTTGTTATCCACTGACAAAAGCTGAATATATATAGTAAAAGGAGCCTTATTAAATCATCTTATTTAATCTTGCCAGTTTACAAATATTAGATGGGAATCACTATCAATCACGATCAAGAGAAAAGGAACCACAAATATATGCTGACACATCCTTAACCTTAAATATATGCTGACACATCCTTAACCTTAAATATATGCTGACACATCCTGAAGTTTGGTGCCAGGCCTACTCTTCAGCTCATGCTGAAAATTTCAAGCATTTTTTTCAGTGATGTGTGTGAGCATGGCTGGGCTACATGTTGAATTAGACACCTGCTTGTCATCACTGTCAGGCAGCAGCTGCATGTTCCTCAGAGGGAACCTCTTGTCCCATTTATACAAAACGTGCTCATTCTTGAAGCAGGATAGTAAATGATGTGCATTCTGTTGCACTGGAGATCTAAAACTTACTTTCTCTCCTACTCTTTTCTGTGTGTGTTCAGACATAAGAAAAAGTGTATTTATACCTGACAAGATTTTAATGATCACTTTTGCTTTCAGTTAATATCTCCAGTAGCTATAAGACAGCGTGGGTTTCTTCAATACATGAGTTTTTTTTTTACACTTTTTTCACTACAAGAAATGCATTTGGTAATATATGCACATAGCAAATAAGCCTGCTGTGTGGGCAAGTGTGTGGGAGTGTGTGGATCCAAATAGATAATATGTGTTGGCACGAGGTGTGAGAAAGTGAGCACCCCAGCAATCCCCCCCCCCCCACACACACACACACATGCACTTGCAGCAAACACCTGCAACCAGTTCTGCTTCTCCTGTCTGTCAGCTTAAGGCCACCTCTGGGAAGGTGGAGTTCCTTCAACCTCACAGGCCCTAATGGAGTAAGTTCATGTGTTGAGTGTTAGGAGAATAATTTGATGATCCTGGTGTAATTAGTTCTGCTACTGGCAGGATTTGTACCCATGGTATTTGTAACCATAGTATTTTCTATATGTTTCATGTATGGATATAGCTCATACTATCTGAAGTTTCTGCAAGCAAGCCAAAGTTCAATTTAATCCTTTAATTGCACTTTTGTATGGTTGTTTGTGTGTGTGTGTGTGTGTGTGTGTGTGTGTGTGTGTGCACATGCACATGTGAACATTTGTTTAAAGATTCAGACAGTCCTATCCATCAGTTATAGAGTTGACATATTCTGTGGGCTTCTTGTCATAAGAAGCATGCATCTTTTGTTGAAACCTAGTAAATCTTCTCATCAAAGATGTAGTCTATCTAAGCGGCCTGTTTTTTGCCAATAACATTACATGTAGCATGAGGAACAAATCACACACAAATCACCCTTCTATATCTTGCACCTAACAGGCTTAGTAACAGCTATCAGCAAAGCTATCATATTGATGACATAGATTGTGGACACAGATGTTCCTATTTACTGTCAACTGCTCATCAGAGAATACTGTAGGTAATGAAAATAGAAATTATATTTAATTCAAAAAATTAAAAATGCTGAACATGGAGCAATTCTGTCAAAAGAAAAAACTGTTATCACCTTCTAGTCTGAATAATACTAAACCCTGAAATCTAAAGCAAAGTCACTTAAAGCTGTTAACTTTGGCTTTTCTATAAGGACAAGACTGTGAATTCTGCCCATGGGATTCACCCCTTGGTTCGTTTACCCTTCTTCAGGATCAAATATCCCAGAAACTTGCCAGTGCTACTATGGAAACGCGATTCCGAGACAATGCTCCTTGCACACTTTGAGCCCTTTGTTTGCGTGTCCCCCTGCAGAGTTTGGGCAAGAGTGTGAGCTGTGAAGAAAAAAAAGACTATGGTCTAATATTTACTCTTAAAGCTAGAACAGAGTCCACATTAAGCTCCACATTAATCAACTGTAGAGTAATCTGATTTCAAACTCCCCCTGTAGTCACTTAGATTAAATGAGAAACTGACAAATAATGCAAAAAGAAATGCGACATAGACTTAGATGGAAGTGTTCCACAAGTGTGAAGTACTGTATTTATGTCATATCTATTTCATAACAATGGCTCAGGAATGCTCCCATTTTGTCACTGAAGTCATATACCATATAATAAGATCAGAACATTGTTGGTACATATATTGCCAGGTATTTCACAAAACTGTGACACACAGTCACACAGTGTAAGAGATTAAGTGATGAGATAAAGTCACACATCTTAAATATCAGGTTGCCCTGAAAAAAATAAAAGAGTTAAAGGCAAAGTGAAGACTTGAAGAAAGAAAAAAAAAAAAAAATTCTAAGTCATTTCTAATAATCTCAGGATTACTACAGCTAATTGGAACTCCAACAAACAGCCCCTCTGCATACCCAGAAACCTTAAAACTGACATGAAAATGTACAATCTAATCTGTGTGTGTATGTAGGTGTGTGTGTGTGTGTGTGTGTGTGTGTATGTGTGTGTGTGTGTGTATGGGCCAGGAATTTGGGAATGGTACTAATCTTACAGCTGGATCACTGGTGTAAAGCCCAACTGCAGATTAAGACTTTATTATTATTACTGACTCCACAGCAAACTTTCTTAACATTTGTATTTCACGTTCTAAAGAGCCCTCTCTCCAAAATGTTTTATATAACTGTAGTCTCAGTAATCAAGATGTATGGTTATGGACATAAACCTGTTAATAGCTTTTCTTAGGTTTATCCACCCTTGGACCCCAGTCATTCATCCATATCTTTGGATTAATTACATATGTGGTATACAGAGTGTTAACACCAAAACAATTCTCTTTATTCATTAATTCATTCGTTTTATTCATGCGCTCTCTTCTTTGATTCTGCCCTGTGTTGAACCTTACACCTTGCGTTAGACAACAATGCCAAGTACATCTGCTGCTCAAGATATTGCTCTGGCCTTTTACCATCAGAATAAAACTGAGGATTATCTTGATATCAGATCTTGAAAGAAATCCTCATTGGTTTTCCCAGGTGCAATTTAGCCAAACTGAACCCTCTTTCCTTTGTTTTTCCCAGTGGAAAATGGCACTAGGTTGGGACATTAGCAACATATTTGTTTGAGTCATTTTCTGGCTGCTTTGATAGGTCCATGCTCAAGCCAAATAGCTGTATTCCCCAGATCTTTATTACCATTATAATCTATAGCTGCAACTCTCCACCCCACACTGGGTTGAGTGCCTAAGCCATCAGCCAGGAGTCCCACTGATGTACAATGAAAGGCTGCATCTGCTTTACCTCAGCCAAATTGACATTGAAGTGGAGCAGATGGAAAGAGAAAAGGAGTCATTAAATAGTGTTTCAGGTTCACAGCAATCTACAGCCAGCATAACACTATATCACCTGGTTTGTATGAATGTTGTAGGCTACATACAGAGGCACAGTAGTGCTGCTGTTAGCATAGTATAACACATAAACAACACAGAAAAGGAGACAAGAAAATGAGCTAAAGAAGCTGAGTAGAAGAAGGTCACACACCTGCTTGTGTGTGTACTTCTATGTTATTCTGTCATGGTGCCTGCAGTAGTGGTGGGGCTAAGTAAACTATTCTGCATGGAACCATCAAGCTCAGGAACAGCAGCTGTCCAAATACACCCACTGTGTACCTGTTTCCCTCTCTCTCACTCTGTCTTTCTCTCACTTTATTTTTCTGCCCTGTTATTTCACTCTTTCTGTAATACTCTTAGCCTTATTTTTAGAATTTATCAGGGAATCCGCCCCCCTCAAACTACTACATTGTTCTTTCTTTAGCTTTCTACCATTCATACCATTAATCTCGGTTCTGTTCGTATTTTCAGTGCTCTCTCTGTGGTACTAATTTGTCAGTCCTCCCTCTGTGGTAATACTTTTCTTCTTTCTGTTTGTTTTTAGCTCCCACAAAAAACATTTACCTTCTGGGACTTAATGAAAAAACAACCCTAACCAGAACCATTCCCAAAGTCAACTAGACATAAAACTGGATTTGACTTTGAGAGACATTGCAATGAATCAGGACCTGGAGACCTAGATAAACACATGCTTCATTTGTCACTGCGATTAGGCACACACTACTTAGTAGCACGACAGTCTTTCTCACTCCTTTTGTTTAGTCACACAGAATTTAGCAGTGACCCCCACATCTGAGACATAAGAGCAACAATTCGGTTCTTTGGTTAAGGATTTCCTGCTGGGTATGAGTGTGGTGAGTGGAGTCCAGTCATACAAAGTTATAAAATGATTGGTTATGAGATGTAATGAGATCTCATTTTCTTCCCTAGTCTATGGGAATAGAACATCTCCTGAAATAACTAAAGTGGTTCACAAGCTATGATATGTAGTTTATCATTTAAGAAGCTGTGCATCACTACTTAAGGTCACATAATCTTATTGCACAAACATGTATTGCTTAGGTGGAACATGTGGCAAACAGCCTGTACTGAGCCAAAAAACCACGTATTTATTGTATAGTTAATTGGAGGCACACAGTATTTTCTGTGTACTGTGAAGTCAAAGTAAGTTTTTCATGTCATAATCTTCTAACCAAAACCTTCAGAAAACTTTATGAGGTCATTAGTTTTACATCCCTAACTCTCGCAAGGTCAGGATGCACTAGCAGTGGAAAAATCTAATCTGGTGTGCATACACGTATGAGTGCATGCCAGTGTGTGTGTGTGTGTGTGTGTGTGTGTGTGTAAAAATTGCCTGTATAGGTCACAGAGTATTTTCCATGGAGAGTGTTGCCCATCGGAAGAAAGGCAGTGTTTGAAGTGGCTGCAGTTAATGACATCTTTAGGTCCTTTGTAGTGTACTACAAAGGACATGGAGCATGCACACACACACACACACACACACACACACACACAAACACACACACACACATATTCCTGTATAGTAAAATGCAAGAAAGTCCATAATACAGCATCAAAGAGGAGATAAAAAAAGAATATAATTATGGCAAATCACTTAGCTACTAAGATTGAACACATGTGTGCCAAATGTATTTCACAAATGGGTTTGATATATTTGTATAATATTAATGTGTGATGTTGGTTAAACCATGCTCACTGAATGCAAATAAAGTACAAATGTCATTTACTTTTATAAAAAGTCATTTACTATTATAAAGTTTCATATCGTATTTTACATCTTTATGTACAGAAATTTGGACTCTCTGAAAAACGAAACATATAAAGCTTTGTGTCCTTTTATTGCAATCAAATTGGAAGCTGAAAGCCAATGCAGAGAAATCACAAATTAAAATGACATTTAATCACAAACTAGCTATGACAGCCACATTTACTCACATACCTCACAGAACATAATCTTAAATATTATAGTGTGGTTGTGTCCCTCAGGGCCTTCTTAATGGTCTTACAGATGGATTAGTTTCAACCACACACCTTGTATTTGTCAGTCAAAACACACACACACACACACATTTGTATAGTTTGCCACATTGCCATTCATGTTACACAAACAAGTAGCAAAATCATGGTGAATACATGTTCCATCTATGTTTAACTTGCTGAGGGACTCGCATCACACGCTGCTGTCCTGTGTCCTGTGCTGTCCTGTGTCCTGTGCTGTCCTGTGCACAGTCTGTGACTAAGGCACTACAGAAAAATAAACAACAAAAAGGTGAGATTAGACACAGAACACAACAGAGCACCGGAAAGGATCATGTGAGTGACTCTCAAAAGAATAATGCTTACATAAAGAGGACATATTTGTACCTTCTTTGTTGATTATTTCAGCCACTTTTACTTGTTTTCTTTTTTCATTTTTCATCTTTTGGGTGACATTGTGATATACTTGTAGAACACTTGTAGAGACACACTGTATCTTTTCAGCCTCGCTTCTCATGTTGCTCACTTTATGAATTTAACAATGAAAACAGTATTACAAAAGCAAAGAATTCATGAAAAATGATAAGAATTCACAACTTGCCAAATCATATAAAAATTTACAAATTACAAAGTTTTATTAATGAGATGTTAAAGTGTTTTCTACCCCACTTGACCTTGACTTTGCACATATACTCTCATTTCTTTTCCTCCAGGTTGTTTGAAGCTAAATGCAGTGGCTGCCTGGAGAAGATCACTCGTACTGAGTTTGTGATGCGTGCTCAAGAGAGTGTCTATCACCTTGGCTGCTTTTGCTGCTGCATATGTGAGAGACAGCTGTGTAAAGGGGATGAGTTTGTGCTGAAGGATGGACAGCTGCTGTGTAAGAATGACTATGAGAGGGAGAAAGACCTTCTCAACTCCATCAGTCCAGAGATGTCAGATTCTGGTGAGAACAGGACTCCTCTTTTCATCTCTTTTTAAAAGTTTAAATCTAAATATTAAGTGAAATTAAAGAGAGTTTTTTCTGTGCCTTTTATGTAGACTTGTATTTCATGACCACTTGTCCTTCCTACCCCACCAATATCTCCATAAATGGTGTCTTAATAATAATAATAAAGTGTTTTAAGCAGGATACAAATAAACTGATAGTTTATTTTCATAGACAAAAGTGAAGATGAGGATCTGGATGTGAAGCCAGAGAAAGACACTGGAGTGCAGAACAAGGTTGGAGATGATGGTAAAGACTCGCGTAGACCCAAACGACCGCGCACCATTCTTACCACTCAGCAGCGACGTACTTTCAAAGCCTCCTTTGAGGTATCTTCCAAGCCATGCCGGAAGGTGAGACATCCATCTTGCAATTATGATATGGAAAAATCAAAGATCTGAGATGATAAGTATATTTTTAACTGGGTGAATAAATCTACCCAGTAATATGAAAGTGAGCAGGTTGTCTTATTTGGTGTAGGTGAGGGAAACCCTAGCAGCAGAAACTGGATTGAGTGTGAGAGTTGTCCAGGTCTGGTTCCAGAACCAGAGAGCCAAGGTGAACACACACCAACCAACTTACTTGGATTAATTAACCCTCATGTAAGAAACAGTGTGACATCCAATCTTATTTTATTTGTCTTTTTTCTCATTAGATGAAGAAGTTGGCCCGTCGACAGCAACAACAAGAACAGCAGAACTCACAGAGACTTGGACACGGTAACGGCTGACAACTCTAGTCTTCATCTCACACATACATGTACATAGGCACCAACCTGTGATGTTAACTGGAGGTGTACAGAATATAGAATACCCTCAATTAATTGAAGGGTCATAGATATGTGCAGGATTAATATGACATGCTGATATCCCATCTCTTGTAATGAGCACTTCTCAAAATGAATGAATGGATAGACATTTCAGTATATACCAGAACTACTGGTATATACTGAATAAAAAATATATTTTCCAAGTCAGTGGCAGAAATTAATGGAGTGCCAGGTGAGTTTGTGCAAATCTAGAACTCAATCACAATACAGAACAGTAAATGTGTAGACTGTTGAAACATATATCTGGTGTGTGTGTGTGTGTGCATGTATTTGTTGTAGAGGTGATTTCAAGCAAAATGGATGATCTGATGAATTCCTACACACCACTTCCCCCACCACAACACCAGCTTATTACTGTAGACACAAATGGATACAGCAAAGACCCCTTCCAACAAGGACTCACTCCTCCGCAAATGCCTGGAGATCACATGAATCCATATGGTAAGCATGGGTTCCAATAACTCTACAAGGACCCCACAGCAACACACATACACCTAAAACCATAACAAGGAAAGGCTATCCTTTGTGATAATTGAAACTTATTTACTCAAAGTTAGTTTTAAAATACCTAAAAAGTGCTCTTGATGAACTGTTATCTGTTTTATAAAGCTACAAAATATTATGTTTTACAGAAAAAAAAATTCTTCTTGCATTTAATGAAGTTGTTGGAAGTGTTTCTACTTTTCAAACACTAATGTATTTTGTCTTGTTAATTAATTTTGGAATTTTGTCAATTATATTTTGGGGGTTTTTTATTTATTGTACAGGAACTGTTCATTTGTATTGTACATTTCACCCTCAAACCCTTCCTAAGTTTTCTGTTTTTCAATAGGAAATGACTCAGTTTTCCATGAAATCGACAGTGACACATCTTTGACTAGCCTCAGCGATTGCTTCATGACTTCAGATTCAAGCTCCCAGAAAGCTCATGTGATAAACCCCATTGACCGCCTTTACTCCATGCAGAGTGCCTACTTCACATCATAAAAACAAATCCAGTGACAAACTAAATGGGCTCTACCAAAGGGCCACGTCCCAGTGAAAGGCAAAAAAGTATCTTTGTCACAAATATCTTGATGGATTTTTATTATGTTCTCACTGATCATCTCAAGTCATTGAGGAAAGGAGAATGGATACAGACGAGAATAGACCAATCGTCTTTTTTATGATTGGTACAAACTTTTTGGTACAAACTTTGAGTACATGGATATCTGGTATTTGCTGATCTGGAAGTGGAAATACAAGTGGAAGAAAAATATCTATGTAGAATCTCTAAACAGCTTTCAAAGAAATCCTAGGAAGTTTTACACTTTACTGAATATTTGTGAGAAGATAGATTATGCATAGATTTATACAAGATGCATCTTTTTTCTTGACAAGCTTACAGAGAATCTTGGTTCAATCTAACAAATTAAGGACTCTGTGTTCTACTCTGCTGCTTTATAGTGGTCTTAAAGAGGGATCTTGTTTATGTTACCCAATCTTCGATTTAATTTATTTTTTAAGGTCTTATAAATTCTAAAAGCAAAACTGATGAAATGGAGAGACGACTTTTTCAAATTCCAAAGTCAACTAAGTCTCAACCAGCGGTATATGTTGTAAAATAAAGACAACTATTTATTAAGTACGCATGACAGTTGAACCCAAGATGCTTTATTTAAATAAATAAATAGTGCCATGACAAAATGAGTAGTTATTTTCTTGTTGTTTAAAATAGGGTGTATTTGTATTTTGCTGTTCTTGCTATTTGCCATAATTTCCTACAGTGGTATTATAATGCTCAGTATTTGCTAAATTACCAAAGTTTTTGGTATTAAAAACAATAAAAAATAACCCTTGTTTCTGTGGCCTTATAACAGTAAATGAATAAATGACTGACTGAATGATTGAATGGGTCAATGAATAAATGAATGAATGGAGAAAGAACACTATTTTGTAAAGCGTATTGTGTAATATTTACTTTCAATGTATTTTAAGGCCATTACAGTCAAATATTGATCTTTAATAGTCCATGGTTTACTGATATTATCATTTTGCAAGCCATTATCTTGAATCTATCACAGATAACTATTCGTATAACAAGCAGTATACTACCTTTATGTGGAACCTTTATGAGTAATCATCTAAAGTATACTACCTTTATGTGGAACCTTTATGAGTAATCATCTAAAGTATACTACCTTTATGTGGAACCTTTATGAGTA
>JAOYMR010000027.1:13250048-13265888 GCA_025802075.1 Tenebrosternarchus preto
CCAGAATATACAACCAAGTTACAATACAACTGAGGAAAGAAGACACAACAGTAGCTAAAAAACTGAAGGATATGTTCGATGTCAAGTGCTTGCAAAAGAGGTGGGTCTTCAGTTTGCGTTTGAAGACAGCAAGTGACTCCGCTGTTCATTCCACCACTTTGGTGCCAGGACAAAAGTCTCGCCAGAGATCCCCAGTTGACACCAGCCGGGAGCCTTCTGTTACAGTCAAAGTGAGTACGCATGACCAGTAGTCCCAGGACTCCTCTGCAGGGGGGTGGTGGACACGGTCACGGTGGTCGCCTCTGACTCCTCCCTCACCCTGAGTGTGTCTCCGTAATTCGTGTGTGTCGTTTCAGTTTACGTCTTGTTTTGTGTCTTGTTTTAATTATTTGCTACACCCGTGTCTTAATTTATCGTAAGTGTATTTAAAAGTGTGTTGTTGTTCTTTGCCGGTCTTTGTCGACTTTGTCGCAGTTCGTTTGTAGTTTGTTAAATAAAAAGTTTTCACTTTGTCGTTTTGCTTCACTTTTTTGTGCTCTAAGCCATGCACGCTACAAATACTTTTGTGCTGATGTTTAATGCCGCATTTATATTAAACATTTGTTACACAAAAATCAATAACTTAAAATGCCCCAGGTATGCTTCTCTGGCAGCACACATATGCTAAAAACATCATAATCACCACCATGCTGTAACGACACAGCGCTAAAGAAAAAGGCTGGATGCCGAAGCACTGTAAAAACGAGGCAGCGTTTATTTTAATTTCGCTGTGCATAAGACGAACACCACAACGAATACATATGCATTCACCAACACTGACAGCGATTCTGACATCGACAAAGCCCGACATTCACGCGCTTAAATACACTCACGCAAGACGCCACAAGTGAAAGAGATAACGATAACAAGACAACCATTAAACGCCACGCCCACGTCAAACGCACCGACGCAACCTGTCGCATACACTCACTTAACAGACACGACGCACAGACACGGAATAAGGGGAATAAGGGAGGAGGCAAGGGCGGCCAGCGTGACACATGCATTATAATAAAACCATAATATTCATCTCTAAAAGACATTTTATTGTTGGTTAGTTCATTCTACTATGAAAAATATGGCCTAAATTTAATTCCTGCTTGATTACAAATCTCTTCAAGATGTAATCTCTGCCAACAGGTGCAAACTACTATCTCTCTATTTTTGGTGCCTTTGTTTCTATTCTTTTTTCTTCCTAAAATGTAACTTTGAATTTACATATAATTCTGATGTTAAATCAAACAAATACCGTGAGACCCCAGCCCAGGACTGATTTTATTGCTGCAGTGCTCTCTATACCTGGCACAGAACCTGTCACCAACTTTGCTACCAAACAGCTCAATGCTCATTGGGACGCTGCAATGTAGGAACAACAGGGGCTAGAGATGCAGTCTAATGATTTTCGATCACCCACCTGAGGGGAGGATTCTGGATAACAGAGCTGAGAAGCTGCTTCATTTCCTATAGGGCATCATCATCAGTGTGGGAGCATTTCTGCACACAGCGGCTGGAATGAGTCAAAGTCAAATTTATTTATTTAGTGCTTTTTACAACACACATCGTCACAAAGCAGTTGTCTAAGGAACTATCCCTCGCAGAAAAAAAGAAGAAACCTTGGGAGGACCAAGACTCGAGAGG
Organism: Tenebrosternarchus preto; assembly: GCA_025802075.1. NCBI lineage: Eukaryota > Metazoa > Chordata > Actinopteri > Gymnotiformes > Apteronotidae > Tenebrosternarchus > Tenebrosternarchus preto. Next base: position 13,251,726 of record JAOYMR010000027.1, read on the forward strand.
AAACTTATCTTCCATTGTGCAGCTCAGCTTGTAAACAGTTAATGTTTTGTATATTGTTATCGTTTGTCCACTGGCAGCATCAGTTCATCTAATTTTAGGACAGTATAATTTTTTTTTATGTTTTGTTGCCAGTGAGCAAGTCTAGCCCAGTGTGGCATTATTTCTGCAAGGTTACGTCTGCTAAGACCATTTGAACTATCCATATACAGTAGGCATACCATTAAACAGCAAATAGCTTCTGCAGATTTAACTACAGCAATATAACTAAAAGGATTTCAGAGGATGACAAAATCCCTGACGGCTCTCATTATATTCCACATATATATAAACATTATATTCCACTCATATCATTACAAACCAGAGTGAACGCAAAAAAGTGGTTGGACAACAGCATCTTAACAACTGGAGACTTTATAATAATAATATATGGTCTTATAGGAGAAAACTTTACCCCAGTTGCCAATTTACTAATTATAGGAACTAAAAGATCTCTGCATTTTGAGAACACAGTAAGCGAAGTGGATTAAGAGGTAGAATGGGCTCCTTACCAGGTTATAAGCATTGCGCTGGTCTAACTTTGTGAAAAACCTGGCTCTGTGTAGCTGTTCCAGGGTGGCGGGAACCAGGGGAAGAGGATAGGGGTAGGGCTTGAGTATGGCATTCGGGCCTCTGTAGTCCACACACGGGGGCAAACCCCCATCCTTCTTCTTCACAAAGAAGACGCTGGCAGACGCAGGAGAGGTAGAGGAGTGGTTGTACCCCTGTGCAATTCAGTTCAGCCTACAGTTCCTCACGCTGGCAGTGGAGGAACGTGTCCATCAGCGCCGAGTCATTCCAGCGGGTCCCAGCTGCCAGTGTCCAGAACTCCATAGGGAAATCCATAGCCTGCCCACACACTCTACCCAGACAGGGATGGCTGAATACTGCCTTGAGTTCTTTGGTGAACTCAGAGTAGTCGCTGAGCAGGGGGGAGGAGGTGGACAACAGTACAGCTCCCCATGTTTAAGCTCTGCCCATAAGCCGTGATTGTTATAGGTGTTCAGTTATAGGTGACTTTCTAACTGGTTTAATGTAGAGTGCTTAGAATTTAGAAGAAAGACTGCATATGGTAAGGCAGGTGGCAATGCTTATTCTTAATGCAAAAATTGCTTTGTTTTGTTTGTTTGTTTGTTTTTTGGTATTCTATTCTATGATGGAATAAAGTATCTGGTTAGTGATTGCCTTACCTTCTTAATCAAAATAGCGATTTTACATGTATAATTAAATGCATTTTTTTATTCTTGCATGATTTTATGATAATGGAATATACGTGAGGAGTGTTGCAGAGGTAAAAACGGCAGAATGCAGGGCATGTAGTTTAAATGGGTCTTTTGTTCAGTTTTGTTTTCGACAAGCAACACTCACAATAACGTTTGACTAACACACACAGCGATGCATGCAGAGCAAAGACATGGTGACGCACACACTTAAATACACACACCCTTAACGAGACACAGGTGAAACGAATAACAACGAGACTGGCAATCGCCATAGGAATACATGGAGAAGACACACAGACACACCCACAAAAACAAGGGAAGAGTGGTGGCCACCATGACACTGAGCAATCTTCAATTATCTTTACACGTTTGCACATGCTTTGCCATGTCCCAGTTAAATGAAGTAGAGGAATCTGTACAAACCCTTTATTCCTTATTACATCAGCCTAAACACACCCACTCAGATTTTTCACTCAGATTGCCACAAATGTTCTTGCTTCAACTTTCCTTTTTATAGCTTTCTGACAAATGTTACCAGTAAATCCACACTAATGGGTTCATCCAACAATCTACACAGAAACTCTGCAAGAAAAAAGAACAGAATAACAACTTTTTTACATGTATGTCTCCTCTTATCTGACTATTTGTAAGGGACAAAAGTGTACTTTCTAAAGTAGCCACTAAAGCAGTTGATTTCACCCAGAGTGTACTGCTTGCCAAAATCCCTTAGTCAGAGGCTCTTTATTTTAGAACCCCTCCAACCCTTGCCCATCTCCTCTTGGACCACACAGATGAGTCTCATCTGTTAAGTTTTTGTTGTCCTTGGTTTGGCTCATAATAGCCCTGTCTCACCTACCTTATGATAGGTAGAGTCCATCTCAGATCAACAAGAATTAATGTCTCAGTAATTTCTCTATGTAAATTTCACAGGTATTAAGACAATATGAACTTTTGATTAAAGCTTTATCATCTTTCAGACTATGGAGATAACTTAATGCTCTTTAATAGCCTTGCAAATATCTTCTGTTTAGCAGTGTTGATAATCATTTCAAGTCATGGTGCTCAGTCAACTTGAATCAATGTGAGCGTAGCATGAGTGTATTTAAGCATGTGTATGTTACACTTTGTTGTTGTCTTTGACAATGTGGATGTCAATGTCAATGTGTGCTGCTCTTGTTTAAAATAAAGAAGCCTGTGTTCTCAGTGCTTGGCATTCACCTCCTCTGCCCCTGGCTGTCTCTCCTCTTCCCAAGTTTCACACAACCACAGAAGATGAGAAGAGGCTGTAGAAGTACCTGGCCAATGGACCCCGGTGATTGGAGCCCTCAGTAGGTCCTACTGATCAGGACATCTCTAGAAACACAAAAAGGTTATCTTCATGCTGGGATGAGCTATCTTCTATGTATATGACATATTGGTGGAGCATGGAGAAAGAAGAAATAAATGTAAATTTTCAAATGTGCATGTAACAGTACTAAAAATGTTGATGTACCTCAGAAATGCTAAGGTCAAGTATGTTAAAAAATGTATGTTCAAAATGTTTCCCAGAAAAATCCAGCAATGAACTTTGCACAGGATCTTCTAAAACTGGAATATAATTTCTGTTGGGCATGAACAAGCATCCAGGATTGTTTTTCTTATGAATTTTCAGGGAAGTGCCCTGTAGAAATGGAATCACTAATAGTGGAATGAATGGAGCACTGTAGATGTTCACTGATGTCAGAGCTGTTCTGCCTAAACTAGCATCAGAAAAAATAAATAAATAAAAAAATAAAAAAATATATATATATGCATATCAGCATATATTTAAATGTGTTAAATGTTGAACATAGTTCAAAATATTATACCATACTTGTCAAAATATATTTTCATTATATTCAGTTTGGTGTAAATTGTTCCAAGTTTATTTCAGGTACTGACAGCAGATCAAGAATGTTTTTTATATGACCTCCCACACATCAGTATGAACCAAACACTCCATACTCTACCAACAGTATTCTGACCTCCCACACATCCACATGAACACTCCATACCCTAACAACAGTCTTCTGACCTCCCACACATCAGTATGAACACTCCATACCCTAACAACAGTCTTCTGACCTCCCACACATCCACATGAACACTCCATACCCTAACAACAGTCTTCTGACCTCCCACACATCAGTATGAACCAAACATGCCATTCCCAACCAACAGGCTTCTGATCTGTGCAGCTGCATTTTTAGAGGTGGTTTTAAAGCTAAACAAAAATGGCTCACCAAGCATACTGTTTAATTTGACAAAGGCTGTCTTCATTACTGATTATAAGTCAAACAAGGTTTCTTTCATGGTGGAGCTTTCTGAAATATTATAAAAATTTCCATCACTTTTTGAGACAAAGAATTATTCCTGTGCAGGCTTGTGTGTGTGTGTACACACGCACACACATGCATCTGCAAACAATGAATGTAGTCTCTGTGAATGTGGGATGGAAGAACAGAGATAAAGTACAAGGTCATCTTCTTTTTTATATATTTAAGCTGTCATAAAAAATATAGACATAAAAATAAATAATAAACTTTTTCGTTATTAATATTATCTTGCAGCGCCCCTTGCTGGACGCACTTGATTCATACTTACATACATTGAGTTGTTGGAACTTCATTCAAAAGAGTAATGAACAAAAAGATAGACCAATAAAAGAAGTAAATAAGAATTATTAGCTTTATTTCATGTACAAGATCAATAAATAATTTAATACAAATTCACAGTGACAAAAAGCACGTCACAATCAATAAATAGTTAAAAATAAACGCACGGCGACAAAAACCACGTCCTTATAGCCCATTTGTGTTAAATTATCAAACTGGCAACCCGGAAAAAAGGGCGTGTATGTTTACATTTCTAGTGCGCCACGCGAGTCGACGTGATGACGTTTAAGGTGCGAAATCCGGTGGAACTCGGAAGAGAAGCAACTGAGAATACAGAAGGAATTAGACAAAAAAATGAAAAATGGGAATGTAAGGGGTCTGTTATTATTATTTCGATTGCGATGAAAAGGTCAGTATTTATCCTTACGTTTCGTTTTAATCACTTCAGTACATTTGTACATCACAATTTACCGAAAGCTCCCCTTATTTGCTGTGAAAACGTAGTTAGCTGGCTAGCAAGTTATGTTTACTAGCTAGGTAGCTAGGAGTCAGAGGTATAACGGTTAAGCGACTTTTCGTGCTTGTTGAATTTTTCGTTATCATTAATGTTTTGTAGGACATTGTCTCGGTAGGAGTCTTTTTATTGTGATTCGAATTTTTTTTTTACCTATCTGATATTTTATCTTAAAAAATATTCCTATTAAATTCTTGCTTTATTCTTTTCCGTCACTGCAACGCGTGAATCTAGGCTTACTCTTCCATTCATTCGTATACTTTGAGTACAGTGATGTACAATACAGTACAGTATTTTACTATAATTATTATTTAAATGGATAATTTATCTTAATCTCACCTATTTCTTCCAGAACCTATGAGTCTTGGTAGACCATGGAGAATGAAGCAAACTCTTTCCATGTTGAGTTCCCAGACTTCTCATGCTCCCTTCTGAAAAAGCTGAACCAGCAGCGTCAGAGGGGTCAGTTGTGTGACCTCATCGTGTGTTTAGGTGCCCACCAGTTCAGAGCACACCGTGCTGTACTGGCAGCCAGCTCCCCCTACTTCTGTGACCAGGTGCTGCTGAAAAACAGTGCCCGTGTTGTCCTCCCTGATGTCATGCATCCATCTGTGTTTGAACGGCTCCTCTTATCCTGCTACACAGGAGCCCTCTCAGTACCATCGGGTGAGGTGGTGGCATTCCTGACTGCTGCGAGTTTTCTGCAAATGTGGCATGTTGTGGACAAGTGCACTGAACTTTTAGAGATAGGAAAGACAGGTGGTCCACATTTTGAACAGGACTTGTCCCTCAAAGAAGATGGTTATTATATAGATAGTGAAGAGAGGAGAGGGTTTGAGGGAATTATTCGGACAGGTGGTCAAAAGGAGGAGACTGGAGTAGAAGAGCTGTTGGAGAATGGGGTTTCCATACCTGCACTGGAGCCAGGCACTTCACAGAGTGCAAGTTGTTCTCCTCGTGAAAAGTCTAGTAGCGAGAATGGTGAGGCAGATGCAGCTGAGAGCCAGCACTTAAGACCTGCTTATGTGCCTCCCAGCATTATGGGTCACAGAAAAAAGATGCACATAAAATCTGAAAGGCAGAGTCGTGAAGATTGTGGTGCCTTTTTTGGCAATGAGCCTCATTCTGCATCTGATTTGGATCAGCTCAGGCACACAGCAGAGGTCATGCAGGAGTGTTTTGAGGGGAAGCTGGTAACGCATCTTGAGGAAAGCTTGGATGAGGACAGCTCCTATGAAGAGCCACAGGACTTCTATGGGACCTCTATTGGGGCGCTCTCCCAAGATGGTGATGTAGGCTCTCCTGCAGTGTCTAAGGATGATCTGCAGTTAGATGGAAGTGTAGGTGTAGTTATGGGTGAACAAAATAGCTCTCAGGAAAGCAGAGACATAACAGAGCAGACGACCCACTCAGGGTTTGCATCTGTAGTCTGCAAGCTTTACCCATGTCAGTGTGGTAAGAGCTTCACCCACAAGAGTCAGAGAGATCGCCACATGAGCATGCACTTGGGTCTACGGCCATTTGGCTGTGCTGTATGTGGCAAGAGTTTCAAAATGAAGCACCATCTGGTGGGTCATATGAAGATTCACACTGGAATCAAGCCTTATGAATGCAATCTCTGTTCAAAACGCTTCATGTGGAGAGACAGCTTCAACCGCCACGCATCCTCCTGTGCCAGGGCTCAGCAGGCCCGGAGAACTCGAGAAGAGCATTCCTCTTAGGTCTGCTGATTTTAGTGGATGTTGGATGACTGAGCAGATTGATTGTTCCAAGAAAGCAGGACATTCCTTCATTTGATTTTAGGTTTTTGAAGAATAGAATTCTTCATAGGTCAACCTTAGTACTGGAATATTCAGAAGTTGATGCTGTAATTCTGAATCTCCTAAAGCTTCTGAGGGGTCCCATGCACCCAATATCACACTCACCCTGATGAAATAGTGTCACAGCAGCCAGAATGGTTTAAAAGCTGTTTTAAACCGTAGCCTTCAAAGCATACTGAAGAACTTCAAATGCAGTTGAACAATGCAAATTTGAAAAAACAACAAATTTTTTGTTATTTTTATGCAGGCTTTTGTGACTTTGCTTGTCCCAATCATTACCTATGCGGTTCTCTGTAGTCTGGCTGGACCCATAATGATCTTTGTAGTCTAGGTCAGGATGAAAAATGTCTGAGCCATTTTATACATTGAAATCTGTCTGATTATAAAGGTTGTTTGGCAATTAAGTATTATAAAACTACTTATTGTTGCTTTCATGATGCATTCTTCTGAATGTATGATTTAATATGTATCTAACCTCTATTTTTTCTGTAACATTGTTATTCTGTAACATTTTTAGGAAATGTTTATCTATTTTTAAAGTTTTTAAGTGGATGTAAGGCATCAAAATGTGTAAATATGAGAATGGCTTGGACAGTATACACATCCTTGGTATTAGGAAAAAAATAAATTTTAGAATTTGCATTGGTAAAAATGAACACCAAAACAAATAAAGAGACCTTTGTAAAGGGCTGTAATGTCATAGAATAGCGGCTGAATATTTGCATGTGTTGTTATTTAATGGACCTGTAACGTGAGCTTCAGCATTATTTAGTAAGTCTAGTTGTGCTACCGAAGCTTGTGATGCAAATACGGTAATCACAGCATCAGTGGAAATGATGTTTAAATGGTTGGAACATGGTCACAGTTAAAAAATTAAGGACTCCTCAACCTGACCTCTAGCTACTGTTGTGTTCTTGAGAAATTCACCTAAAGGTGGTCAGTCAATAGCCTATAATCTTCTGTACAACTTTTGAAGAAATGCATGAGATTCAGAGGCTGTATACCACTACTACTTTCAACTAAACAAATTAGCTGTAGGTAACCCCAGGGATGCTAATTCTTTAACTGCCAAATATTATTTGTTGTCTAGCAGAAGCAGATGATAATAGTATTTAATAATGAACAAAACCTCAATTACAACAAAACCTCAGATTTTGTTATATTTATAGTTTTCACAAAGAAGAAATTTGAATGCCTGAAATATAGATTTGTTTAATACAGTCCTTTTATTAGAATTGCAAAAATTATATACTAGTTTAAAATATTCCGTTTATCACAAAATATAAAATGTTGCCACCTCGTATCACAACACTAAAAATGAAACATTTGAATTTGAAATTTTATTTAGAGTATTCTAATAATATTTTAATTGATGTGTATTCATAAGGTTTTACATGGCTGAAAGAAAACAAGCAAAGAGACAATCATTTAGGTAGATATACTGGGTGTCAGCATGATTGTTATGTGCTAAAGACCATTTCAGCAAGTTAAAAAAATTAAATGATGAAATTATTTTGATGTTTGTTAAAAAAAATCCTTTCTTAATCTGTGAAAATCAAACTTAATATCTATATAGCTGTGTGTTGTGAAATTTTGTTCACAACAAACTGTTAAATAAACCAATCTTGTGGCAAAATTGACAGTTTCAAGAGTAGTGATGACTAGTGAAGTAGAGAACAGTTTCACTATGGCGTTGGATACAGCACTGGTTTCTCAGCATAATCTAAACCATCAAGTCCAACCCAAAGTCTTTGTTTTCAATTTATGAACAACTATTAGGCTTTATCTTAAGGTTAAAAGTTATCTGTTTGTTTTTTTGTATGTATTTATTTAGTTTATTATTATTATTGTTATTATTATTGTTATTATTATTGCTGCTCATGTGACCTCAAAAGCATCATCATATGCTAGATTTATCTGCTGAAAATTAAAAGAGGCTCAGAGATTTTCCTTCCCTTGCCTTTTATTTTCTTGTTTGCTTGTTTTCTTCTTATAGAAGAACTTTATAAGAGGTTTGTATAAAGATGTGTTAAGCAATAAATGTTTTATTACAACGATGTATATTCTTTATATGTTGTCAATATTTTGTACCTTTAATGTTTTATTGGGCCTATTTTGTTTTTTTGCTTTTCTTGATTTCTAAAGGCCAAAAAGTGGCAGGTCTTTGACCGAATCAAATTTATGTATCTTATGTGGAGATGCCTTTTTAAGTTAATGAGTGAATAATTATCAGTGAATTATTAGATTTGGATTTTTTTCTTCAGTGTATGTGGCAGTCAAGGTTGGTCCTGTATAATGAAAGTGAGAATATGTAAATTGACAGAATTTAAAGGGCAATTTTAAATTTTACATTTTTGAATGTTGGAGTAATGTGGTAGATTTTGAGCTTATGTAGTATTATTGACATATTGGTCATAACATCTGTATGTATAAAAGCTTTCAACAAAAAAATAGTATCCTAATGGGAAAAGTAGGCACATTTTTATAAGTAAGCCAAGTATTTGGAATACTGCTTTTCATGTATTCATGAACATGTATGCCCATGTGTTCAGCTGATTTAATATTAGGCATATTTATAACATCCATCACATTGTTATGTTGCATTGCTCTTTTCTGTATCTAGAAAAGAGAATTGGCCAATATGAGTTTCTGAGTGGATGTGACATTATTTAGAATAATCAAGTATCAAGTCATTGTTTTCCAAGACCAGGTTGTTGTGCACCATGTTACACATGGTGCTATCAACATACCTGATTGTCAGCTAACTTATCATCAAATTAAACTATTAATCAGTTTAAACTGGGGTTGTTAGGAGTACAGGTGTATTCCTGTATGCAGATGAAATACAGTGCAGATGTTCTCTAGGCCCAGACAGTAAAGTTATTTATTCGTTTAATGTTAAATATCAGACATTTTGCTAAGTTGAGAAGATATTTTTGTGAGGAAGAATTGCACCGTTTCATTCCAGAATGTGGTCAATAGAAATGAAGAGACTTTCTCATGGATCACTTATGCATAAGAGAACATATTCTTTTGTTGCATTGTTGTGTTTGCTCCTGGCATAAAGAGAGAGAGATATCATGCACTAAGAAATGTAATTTGGGCAGAGACACTGTCCTGCCTACACTTTACTCATTTTGTTTACTCTTTGTGCTATTGTTATTGTGGTGCCTGGTGTCAGCCAGAGGAGGATGGGCCCCCCTTTTTGAGTGTTGCTTCTTCTCAAGGTTTTTTCTTGTTGCTCTCAGGGAGTTTTTCCTTGCCACTGTTGCCCTTGGCTTGCTCACTGGGGGCTTGGATTCAGACATCTTAACATCTGTAAAGCTGCTTTGAGACAACGGTTGTAAAAAGCACTATATAAATAAATTTTAGACTTGACTTGACATGGGTGCGTTAGCTAGATAACTACCTTCAAATACATATCCTGTAGTACCAAAAGTCAGCTAAGCTGGCGTGTAGCTCCATGTACATTACAGCATATTATCATACAAACACTTGGCTTCTCCAGGTATATCTATACATTCATCATATTGAATTTTAGACATTAAATGCTGCTGCGAAAACCCATGGCAGCATTCGTGGTTTATGTTTTTTCACTTTAACAGAGCTGCTGCCAAATGTGCAGGGGCAATATCTCATGAGTCTGCAAGAGCAGACGTGGAATATGACAAGAAGATCACATGATTACTGATCTTGGAACGGCCTTGACAATTAGTAAGGAGCGAAACAGAAGCATCTATGATGGAGAAAGTAAAGAAGCTTCAGGTGTGTGTGTGTGCATGGATGGAAAACGGTGAGGCTGAGGATTACATCAAGGTAAGAAGTGTCTGGGTAAGGGAGTGCACATTGAAGGGACCCTGCATTGAACAGTATTTATTACAGAGTCATTCAGATCAGTCAGCTGAAGTCCAGCAGTGATTACACAGGACTCAATATCCCTCTTACTACTAAGGGGACTCCAGATTGGAAGATGTTGTGGATGTTATCCAGAGGAACAACAGAGAGCAGGACAGGTGGCTAAAGAAAATAAGTACGTTTTTAGCCTAGACTTCCCCCTACTGTTACCTTATTGATTAATGGAACTAGTAAGAAGCAGCACCCTGTGTTCTTAGTAAATGTGGAGGCTCATAGTAAGAAATAAGTTCTTGCAAATAATCAGGAGTGAGTGCATGCAGAGCTTTATATGTTAATAAGAGGATTTTGTAGTCAATACAAAATTTAACTGGGAGCCAGTGTAAGGCTGATAGAACTGGGCTGATATGAATTTTCAAGTTGTAGTTAAAACTCTGGCTGCAGCATTTTGAATTAGTTGATGCTTAAGTTCTTATTGGAGCATCCCAATAGTAATGAGTTACAGTAGTCTGATCTAGAGCTAATAAAGGTGTGTACTAATTTTTCTGCATCATGGCTGGATAGTGGATTCCTTAACTTGCTAATATTACGTAATTGAAGAAAAGCTCTCCTAGTAATACTGTTTATGTATTTATCGAATGATAAGTCAGAGTCGTTTTTAGCTACCGAGCCGTGTTCAATAGGGAAGTTGGTGAGATTTAGCATTAAATCTGATATTTTATGTCTTGCTGTCATAGGGTCCAGGAGGAGAACCTCTGTTTTGTCACCATTAAGGTGGAGGAAATTTTGTGACATCCAGCCATTCACATCTCTTACGCAGACTTTGTTTTTCTCTAATCTAGGACTGTCATCAGGTTTGGCTGATATGTATAGCTGGGTATCATCTGCATAGCAGTGAAAGTTGACACCATTCATACTGTACCCAGTGTTAGCATATACAATGTGAATAATAATGGTCCTAAGATGGATCCTTGTGGTATTCCATATTTCACTTTTGTGCATTTGGAGGGAACATTGTTTACCTCTGCAAACTGATAGCGTTCAGTTATGTAAGATTTAAACCATGATAGGGCTGTTCCTTAGTTTACAATTCTGTTTTCTAATCTTTCAAGCAAGATATTGTGATCTATTGTGTCAAAAGGTGCACTAACAGAGATACATAGCCTTGGTCTGAAGCAAGAAGGAGATAGTTAGTTACTTTAACTAGGGCTTTTTCAGTGATGTGATGGGGCCTAATTCCAGATTGGAACTTTTCAAATATGTGATTCTTTTGCAAATATACGCATAATTGTTGGGCCACTGCCTTTTCTATGATCTTAGATAAAAATGCTAGGTTTGAGATGGGTCTGAAGAGGTTTTGTTATAGCTGGTAATACCTCCTTGAGTAAGTTTGAGGGAATTGAATCTAATGTATAGGTTGTGCAATTAAGTAGTGAAATAATTTGTTCCCATTCTGAATGTGGAAGTGAATGGAAAGCTTCAAGTGTTTCTTCTACAACAACATTGTGTTCAATATCAGCCACACCAGATGACAGACCAGTGGGATTAGCTATTAAGGGTTTTATGCTTAGTCTAATATTCTCTATTTTACAATTAAAGAAATCCATAAAAATGTCACTGGTTAAGTTTGCTGGAATCAGAGGTTCAGCACCTGCCTGATATTTTGTAAGCTAACATGGATCACTTTCCTCGAATGTCTGCTACTAGCTAACATTCTAAGGTTGCCACTAATGTCTGGTGCTCTGGCTCCCGGTAAACAGCTATCTCTAACCGCTGGAGTCCCCAAAGGGCTAGCTAACGATAGAGTCACCTATTACCAGAGTATGTAAAACAGGCTCCGCAGTAGGTGCTTCACTGAAACCTCTACATTAGACAAGCCTGTTAAGACACATGGCCCAAAGAGTGGCGTTCAGGTGGGCTAGCATTGGTGGTAGCCCAATCACCCTGCTGTGAGGGTTCTAACACCAGAGTCACGGGGGCACTAGCTGTCTCTGTTGTAAACACTCTGTTTTCACCACTAGAGAAGTAACTAGCTGACATCTATTGCAAATACTACTACCATTATCGCTGTGTTTAAAAAGCGTGTATGTGTCACAATGTGTTGTCGGTCTTTGATGTCGATGTTGATGTCGATGTCCATGTTTAAGTTCGTGTTCACTAAACCGAAAATAAAGGGGTTTAAAGTTTATCACACATGAGTCCTGTCGGCTTTTTGGAACCCTACGGGGCTCAAACGTTACAGGAACAATAAGGTATAAGGTATACAGTAATAATAAGGTATACTAAACATATCTTGTACTCCTTTAGAGACATGACAAACAGCTTCACTCTACCTGTGACAGCTGCAACATAACTATCTCTGTTTGATGTGCTCAGATTCTTCAGGACAGTCATTCACACAAGTCCTTCCTACCTGAGGCTCAACATCCACATCGGAGGAACTGTGACTACTAGCTGGGCCGCCCAATGGAGGATGGGTTCCCTTTTGAGTCTTGGACTTTGACATATGTATAGATATATAGCTTTAGTGATGCATAATGTTCAAAGACACCTGGACAATAACATTTGAGAATTGTGGTTACTAACTACAGATCTGCTTTCAATTCTATCATGCCATAATTTTCATGTACTGTGGACTGTATTAACATCTGATAAGTATTTTATTTGCTGTGAACCAGTACTCCTTACTGAGGGACTATTGTAATTGTTGTATGGTATATTGTTGCTAGATCGATGAAAGAAATCTTTTGAAAAGAATTTGCAGTGGTCTCAAACAGAGACTGAATATTGATATATTGACATTATTGTGTTTGTAAATTTTAAATAAAATCCATAATGTTTATAAGGAGCTTTTCTTGTGTGTTATTATATTGACAGTCTCTTTTATATTGTGTTATTATATTGACAGTCTTTTTTATATGATGTGACAATTTTAAGTAAATGAAAATCACATACACATGGAATCAAATGTTGATATTTAACTTTCTGGCTTGGTGCATTTTGGTGTGAGTGCATGCGTGCTTGTGTGTGTACTGCATATATGTGTATGACCATGTGGAAGCATGCATGACCGTCCTCATATGTCTATGTGCATGTGTATGTTAGAGTTATCAGGACTAGATGCCTTAAGCACTTTGAGCATGTGAGGTGTAATATGCTCCCTCCCCTCCAAGAAAAGGTTCAGACAACTAAAAACAAGAACTAACAGACTGAAACACAGCTTCTACCCCCAGGCTGTGAAAGCCATCAAACCTTCTCCCCAACCTCAATAACTCATCAATCAGCAATCACTCATATACTCACTCAGAATGGCAAATCCCTGCCATAAATTATACCTGAATAAGTGGTCACGTGAATGTAATTACTATGGGTTGGTAAGAGCAAGGTTTTTTAAGATTGGGTCCTCAAGGTAGGCATCACGTTGCGAGGGCAATGAGCTGTAAGAAGCGACAGACTCCAACGTGCGTAAATGTCAATAAACCGTGTTATTTTCGGTTTCGTTTAACAAACAGATAACCAGACAACGCTTACCCAGACAATGCACCATACGTCTCAACATCGACGAACCAAAGACCGACAAAGACTCAGTGACATGCACACGCTTACATACACACACCCTAACAAGACTCAGGCGAAACGAATAACACTAACGAACATTCACGAACACTACAACAGGCACTCAGCCTACCACACACAGACACACCCTCACACGGACACACCCACACAGAAACGAGACAGGGGCGGCGGCCAGGGCGGCCACCGTGACAGTAGGGCTTAATTCATGAACAGATTGATTAATACATGCTTTTTTTCTTTTTGCTAATTATTTTTATATCTTTTATACCAACTCTTCTTCCACATTTGAATCAAATAATTATTCTGGTCCCAAAACACAAGTGTGTATATTTGCCACTAGGTTGTTCATTCACCTAGTGGACGATACATATCATAAAGTTTCTGAGATTTTTATAAATTACAAGGTCACGGGGGGGAAAAAAAGTGTGGGATTTTTCATTTTGCTCCTTAAAAAAGTCATGCTGCTGTGATACTGATGCTTGTACAGCGGCTTTGTGCCGCGTGATCGC
>JAOYMR010000027.1:13276781-13292443 GCA_025802075.1 Tenebrosternarchus preto
AAACACTTAAGTGTGACAAACATGCAAAAAAAACAGGAAATGAGGAAGGGGGCAAACACTTTTTCACACCACTGTATACGGAGTATTGCATTGCCTGTTTGAAGTACATTAAATGGTGCCAAGCAGCTTCTCTTTATTAATGAATGTCAAAGTATTAATGTTTGATTTGTAAATGTTCTCCTTGAGCATGCTCTTGCATGTTAGTTTTCCCATACCATGTTGACGGTGGACGTTCCTGAAATGCTTGTCATACTTGGCAGGTTTTCTTGTTTTTGCACATGAATGTGTTATCGGCTGATTATCTCCAAGTTTATGTACAGTATCATTTGACCTCTACTACTGATTTTTAAGATGGTTTCAGTTGGTCAATATGTAGGCAAAGTTTGTCAATAAATTGTCACTAAATAAAAATGTGTTGTGATTTTGAAAGTAAATTTGGCTTTGGTCAAATTCTGAATCATAATTTGAATATTTTCTTGACCTTGATTGGCATGGCTGGTGTGGAGGAGGTGTGTTGAATTAGGCTGATAAGGACAACAATAAATTGGTGTGCGGTGGTACCAGGCAGCCCAGAATAGGTCAAGTTTGAAGTTTAAGCGTCCATGAAGGGATATGCACCCTACAGGGAGAGTTTGGCATCTGGACTTGCTGACAAAGGGAAGAGAGAAACAGGTATAGTAAACTTGGAACCAACTACCACCACAAGAATTAAAAAAAAAAAAAAAAAAAACATAAAATATTTAGGATTGATCGATCTTTCTTTGTTTTTATCATAATCTGTTTATCGTGCACATGCTTATTATATATTTGTCTTGGTCCTTTCTATTTATTTATCCGTTTTGTTTTTAGTTATTTAATTCTAACGATAACTTCCAATAGATCTGAAGTCCTGTGCTCTGCTGCCTTGATTATAAGAAGCCACCTTATTATGATCATTCTTTAAATCACTTCCTAGTATTTTGTGGACATATGAACATCATGTAGTTTTAAATTAGTGTGGTCCTGCCTTAGTCCACCTAAGACTTTAGACTTTGAGTGACTCCCATCCCCCGATAGCTTCTGAATGAGTTATGTGCTAACATTTTCAATCTTACAAACCATGCATGTGCTAATCTGTTGCGGAACCGCCCTTACCACAGATCGTACTGGCTGGGTTGTGTCTGCTTTCTGGTTGGGTTTTGGTCTTTTGCCTTATCGCTAATTGTAGTGTTGATGTACGTCCTGTTAATCATGTTTTGGAGACCAAAAAAACCTGTGAAAATCTGCATGCTGACATGGCTTTACAGCTTGACTTCAGGCTTGATGTTTCTTTTTTTTCCTGACATTTCTCTTAATGTTTTTCATTTATCTTCTAATTAAACAAAATTGCTTTCTTATTTAACTACTTTTACTGCTGAAGTTGTACATTTATTATTTAGTCCTACATTGTGTACATTGCTCATTGTTTGTGTATTGGTGAATTCGGTACTAAATTGTTTTCAGTAAATTATTTAAAAAAAAATAAACTGCAGATACCATCTGTCATAAATTTTCAGTGTGAGGCACCTAACAATGTCAGTCACTGAACTCAAATAATGGGATGTTCCCTTCTTACAGTCTGTCACATTGTTTTTAAGAAAACAATAGCTAGTGATGCTTTCCTTACCTACTGTTAAGCCTAATGCACAATGAAATGTTTGGTGCTTTAGTAGTTTACCTAGCAGAGTAGCAACGTGCTAGCAACAGCTGAGAATTCATTGAATTCTCATGATCCTTTTCTCTATGAGAATCTGCCAAATGGGAATTGAACCAATAACCTTGGTGTTACTAGCACAATGGTCTGTCTGGATGACAATATCATACAATTGCTGTAAATGTGATGGGCAATCCATTATTGCATTAAATGCAATAACGGTTTGACATACTATAATAATAAGAAATATGCTAAGCTTAAATGGATTATTGTCTAATTTTACCTTTCTGCCATTATTACAAAATTTAAAGAAATTATGACTTTTTGGCTTACTGTTAATAGATGCAATGGCTCTTTTTCATTGTGGTTGTAGTAAATATAATGCTTTTCAGTTACTTCAATTGCATATTTTGTACTGACAGTAGATGATGAGAAGCTCAGATCTTGGTGTTATGTGCTGATAGAATTTCAAAATGTCACATTGTCCCCCCCCCAAATGTTTTTTTAAAACTGATTATTTACCAGCCCTGTTCTATAGCTATTGGTAGCAACTCTCTTTATATCTTTGGTGTGCTCCATTTTGAGTGTTTAGGTACAATTTCTTTTTAGAGACACTAACATTTAAAAAGTTATGCTTTGCTAAAATGAAAAATAAACACAAGACAGTATGTATAAAAGAGGATGTATCTTTCAGTAGTGGGTCACTGAAGTATGTGAAAGTGGCATATTTTCTTGGTAAGGTTTTTGTATCTTTTTGTAGAACTGAATTATATTAAAGGACAATTAAAATGTACAACAGTAATGAATAAGCGCTCTCAATATGGCCCAACTAGCTACGTAGAAAACAAGCTCCTGTATCGTCAGTGACTTTGTACCTTGCTTGTGAAATGGACAGGATTGAGGAAGATCTGAATAATAAGGATGTGCTTGCATTCCAGTTAAGCATTCCAGCATTTGATAGTAAATTTGTAAATACTACTAAACTTTAATGGTTGAGCTCAAATAGATTAGGTTTCCTGGGAACTAGGACAATAGCTTTTCTTCATGAAGAGGCAGTGCCCATGGAGAGAGATGGATAAAATGGCCTGTATTTGGGACTAAAAACCATTCACTCTGCCCTGAAATCCCTTGTATCAGAGTTCCTTGAGGAAGGCTGGATTCACTAAACCAGACATTTCCAATATTAGCAGATGTTATAAAAGTGGATTCCAACTAGCAGTGTTGGCTCAGTTTTCATGCTTGTGCATTCATGTTTTGTAGTCAAATAGAATGGGTGCTTGTTGTACAAGTTTGTCCATTTCATACTTTTTTTTATCCATCACTCGTGAACAAACTCCTTGAAGTAAGAATTCCATTATTTTCCATGGAGTACCATGACCTTAGACTTGGAGGTACTGATGTACATCCCAGTTGCTTCACATTTAGCCATAAAGCACTTGTGTGTGTCAGAAATCTGCCTCAGACTCTGCTTAAGAGGACAATAATGGAAGTGGCACCTCTTGTCACTGGCAGAAGCAGTGAGGACAACATCTACACGACATTTGATAATGTACCTTAATGAGTGCTCCTCTAGTGGAGAATGATGTAGTGCCTTATAAGGTGCTCATACAATGGTCTAAACTTCTTATTACCTATGGGCGCTCTAACTAATGGAAAAGGTTGCCATTATGAAGTGCCTTGTATACCACCCTTCCATGAGTTTCCTAGAAGGTGGTCCTTACAGTAGAGAAAAAGGTTTACTGTACTGTTTAGGGTACAGTAAACCATTTAAATGTAAGTAATACATTTTCAATGTCTACTGTATTTTAAGACTACATAGTCTGATGGACATCACTACCAAGCCAGCACTTTTTCCTCCATTTTCTCTTTAGTGATATAGCTACAGCTTTTTAGATTCAGAGATCTGAATGATTTCAAATTACAGTTTTTT
Source organism: Tenebrosternarchus preto (assembly GCA_025802075.1). Lineage (NCBI taxonomy): Eukaryota > Metazoa > Chordata > Actinopteri > Gymnotiformes > Apteronotidae > Tenebrosternarchus > Tenebrosternarchus preto. Next base: position 13,280,384 of record JAOYMR010000027.1, read on the forward strand.
GCCAGTAAATGGGAATCATTGTATTAGTAATAACATACAATTATTGTAGATTTAAAAAGGACACTGACTTATTCAAAAGCAGTCTGCAAACAAATGATCTTAAACTAAAATTTCTGTTTTTAGCTCTGAATTTACTTATTATTTTCCATTCATCTTTTGTTTTACTTGCATGAAATAGGGTGTATTTAATTTAAAGATTATGTATTGATTAAGGGTATGTCCTTTAAATGAGGGGCCAGTACATTGGCAAGCATTTTTCATGTAGCTGAAGCTTGTTCATGAGTTGTGCTCATGGTTTCATGAGTCAGATCTTATAGGGCATTCAGACTAATCTAATCTGCAATCAACTGCATGCAACTTTGATCTATATAATGGCCAGTACGAATGCTTTCTTACGAATTGTGTCACATATAAAGTTAAAACTTTTGGGTTTGGAAATGTAGGTTACTTAGCATATTTGATTACTTTACTTTTTGAAGATACAGCTGTATAAGAAATCTGTAATGTCTCAGTTATCAACTGGATGAACCCGGTCAAACATGTACAGTATCTCATAGAGATTTAGCTGGTTGTCAAACTCTCATGATATTAAATCAAGAATTTTTCAGGAATTGTTGTAACCATCTACCTAATTTTGAAGTTGTAGGTAAAATGGTCAAAATATGAAAAGCTCTGCCATTTTTGGTGTTTGAAAAAAGATTATTTGTTTCCTCAACATACCTATGAAAGCTAATTCTGTGAATATGAATAACAGCTAATGGCGACAAATAAGAAAATAGGTGTGATCTTGGAGCCTAGTAAAACACTACACTTTAACAATGCTATTTCTAGGTGTATAAAACATCACGACAATGGAAGTACAAACGTAAGAACAAAAGAACCAGCTCTGTCAGTCAAGCAAGACATTGGGTTTGATATCGTGTTGATAAATTCAAATAAAAGGACAGTTCAACACAAACACAGGTAAATTCAGCCAATGGCAACCCCACTAGTGCTCAGAACTGCTACACCTGTGTTTGTCCTGATATTATTTCTTTTGTCTCATGGTGTTCTTTACACCAACTTCTTTAGCTCCTTTAATCACTCTGTAATCATTATTTAGCTCCTTTCATTACTCTGTATTCATTCCTGTTGAATCAATTCTAACTAATCAGGTTCTGTTAAAAAAATATGCACTAAGTCAGAAAAGGTATTTTTAAATGGTATAAGAAGGTACCCTTTTTTTAATGCAGAGCAAACAAATGGACACCATTTTGATAATGGATGGATGAAGAAAATGTAATGCGTCATATCCTACTTTTCCTTTTATGTTTATCTTGTTGCTCACTTACAACTCTTTTCTAACCTCTCTTTCTTTGTAATAATTAAACGGGGTATTTGTGTTGACACTTGTATGGAATACACACTCCATTGTATGGAATACACATCAGTCAGTGCTTCCAAGGTGTGCAAGTTCAATCTACCCAGGTCTTATTAAGGAATTATTTGGGTAGTTCTCAAAGGTAACGGGAAAATTCAGTTATGGACATTCAGCTATGAAATACAATATAGCCTGCTGATTTTGCTGCATAAGGGGTTGCCGTACATCGTTATTTGAAATCTAAGTGTTTATAGTGTGTCTAGGTCTTGTCATTTATTTTAAATATGGTTTAAGAAATGAATGTTCTTAGACAAATATTAAAAATATGTTCTATATGCGCTATGGCTGGTGCATATCAGAAAGGTCTCCAAGAGAAGAAGTCCTTTAATTACCTAAAAAGCAGCATGAATACATGCTACATTTGATTGACATGCTCAACTATTGATGATGAACTTGTTGGGTCATCTGTGCAAACATGTGCAGAGCTGTTTGGTTCCTTTCATTGGCTGCTTGGGGCTGTATTGTTTGAATTTGGTTGGGTCTTTTATTTTTATTAATTTTCTATGATTTGTAGTCATTTTATATTAATGCTTTAATATTTGTGAAGCACAAATGTAAAGTGCCATACACCCACAGACCAGTAAAGGAAAAAATTGCACAATTTCTCATATTGAGAGGTTATTATCTGCATGAGTACATGAGTACTCTGTTCAGATATTGGTTCTTGTGTAAACAATGTTTACCGTTACTGAACGTACAGAATCTAGTCAGCAATTTGCTGGCTAGACAAGCAAAAATTTGATTCCTCATGGACTGAAAGGGGAAAAAAAGAGCAAACCGAAATGAAAGCATCTATGTCATTCAGAAGTATTTACACACTCCTGGGATTTACAGATTGGAACTATGGGATTCCCAAGGTGAACAATTCTTTAGTTTTCAGTATAGATGAGATGGTTCATGGAGCAGAGAATACAAATATCACAGTATTGAGCCTTTCTATTAAATAAATGAATGAACTCTGTTTGAATTAATTTTTTTGCCAGAACTACCTTTAGAAGTAATGTTATCTGTACAACATTTAGCAATGATTTACAAATATGCTTATAAGAGTTAAGTACTAGAAATACAATGTAATCTTGTTTTCTTCCCTTGTTCCTCCAGCTCAGCAGCATCAGTAAAGCTATTAATTCCACTGAGACACCAGTAAAAGAAAAGCATGCCCGACGTATCCTTTGAAATGTCTTCAGATTCTTCACCCTGGGTTCATGCTTACTTAAAAAAAAAACAACAACACTGTATTCAGGGCCACATAAAAATGAGACGTGTTTGTGTGTCTATAATCCTTAACTGTGTTTAGGTATTATTCTGGGAACCCACCGGGAAAAGGGGGCATACACTTTCTGGTCCTATGCTATTGGACTCCCCTTGTCCAGTAGTGCCATCCTCAGCTGGAAGTTTTGCCATGTTTTGCATAAAGTACTTCGGGATGGCCACCCTAATGCAAGTGTTTGTTTGTTTACATTTGCTATCACTTTATGCATTTTTGTCACTGTCAGTTTAAATATTTTGCATATTTATATTTGCCATAATCTTTTTTGACATTATTTGTTTTTACACCACCACTCCCTTTTTGCAGTTAACAGCTGTGAATTGTAGTCAAGTGTACTATTCTTACTAAAAGGTTTACTGCTTTGCCAAAATGGCACATATAAAACTGGGTATCAATATCCCAGTATTTTAGAGGAACTGAAGCTGGAATTAGTCTATAACTAAATGACTAAAGCTTTTATAGAGGAAAATTGTTTTGCAATTTTAATCATATTGGATTAAAATCGCATTATTAATATATATATATATATAAGGTTGAATTTAAGGATATCCTTCATATCTTTAGTGCATAGCACTGACAACCTTAAATTTTTCAACAGAGTTTACAAGACTGCATGAGACATTACAGTGACATTGCTGAGACTGGAATACTGTGGGTAAGAGAAGTCTTATTTGAACTCATGCTATTGCGCTGCTGTTTTTGATTTTTTTTTTTCTTTCTTTTTTTGTACTAATAACTTCTTCAATATTATCTCTAGGGAAACGTCAGAGAGAGATATGGATATGGACAGCTTGTTGCTCTATATACCAAGCTTCTCTGTTCCAAGATGGAGTTTCATACCAAGGTGAGAAGATGCATGCTAATGCAGATTGTGCCTGCATTAGCATGGCACAATTAGTTTAAATACAGATGAGGAAAAACTATTTAGTCAATAGTCTAGTCACATTCTTGAGATTCATCTATAACCACAGTGCTAAGATTTTGCATATTTTTCCAGATTTTTTTTCGTGATGATTTCTGAAGGACACTGATTTTTAGTTTTTCATTAGATTTTTAGTAAAGTGTTACAAACAGAAAAAAATTATTTTTCTTTCTCTCTTTTTTGAGTGACATACTGCATTTATAAGCTCCCCATGGGTTCTGTTCAGTCAGGGAGGAAGTTTTAACAAAGCATATTTTGGACTATTTGGGCCTTAATAATAAGCAGGTCAAAATTTTGCCTACACTTTTGGCTTCAAAATATGAAATGAACTGTATGAGTAGGCTAGGTAAGGGAACATTGTTTTGTTTTGTTTTTTTAGCATCCAGAAATCCGAGCCAATCTAGAAGCTACAGATGAGGTCCTGGAGCGTACAGCAGGAACAGATATCAACAATGTGTATGTGGGACCCTATTTCACTTATATCATTGTATCTTTTGGTGCAACATTCCTGAAGGGCAGAATGAACATGGGACTGGACAAAAGAAAAGCTCAGCATTTGAAATAAATACATGAAACTTATAAAGGCAGCCACATAGGTGGGTCTTATAAAGGCAGCCACATAGGTGGGTCTTATAAAGGCAGCCACATAGGTGGGTGGGTCTTATTTGGTTAAATAGTCATTTAAAGGGAACTGAAATTCATAAAGTCCATTTGTGATTTTTCAAAACAACCAAAAGCAACTCACAGATTTACAAAAGACCAAAATGTACAAAAGTATAGGGCTATCCATCACAAAAACTAAAACTATCAATAACACTTTTGAAACTAATGTCTTCATAATGAAACCAAGCATGGCGAAACTACTCTGGCACAGTGTTAGTAAAAAAATTATTTAATGTGTCATGGTGGCTCCCAGTGAGAGCCCGTTATTAGTTTTCTGGATGTCCCCCTCAGTGCCTGCCTGCAAATTATTGCAAAAACATCTCAAAGTGAAAAAGTCCCAAACATTATCAATAAATAAAGAATAAATAAGCACTACTTTTTAGAAGCTATTTGTATCCCAGTTCTGCACAATATTACTACATGATGTAGTCTGAACTGGAATGTGAGTCAGGACTGTATAAATTAGGCTGTTTTAGTTGATGGCGTAACAGGAGCACACAACCATGAGACAGCAATTGTAAAACGCTGCAAATGCAAAAAAAATAAATAAATTACTTAAAAATAAAGATTTGGTTTGATTAAAGTGTTTCTCACTTTAGCTCATACTGGTGTCCTATCAATGCCAGTCTGGGTATGAGGTGTTAATAAAAAGAATACTGTAAATGTTTCTGTACTCTGTAGAAAAATCTTTAAAAAATAGTCATTGCAAAATTAGTGTAAAGGTTTTCTGAACTCCATAGGTGTATCTCATGAAGCTGGGCATCATTTACAATAGCTACTATGTGTGTGGGTAGTAACACCACTCCCAGTGCAATGTCTTTAGACAATGGAACTGGTATATGTAATGCTACCTGTTAAACCAGCTGGTACAGCTGTCTCAATGGAATAGCATAGCTTACATATTATATGTACTGTGGAAAAAGGGTCACACTGGTTTAGGCACAAATGCATTTAGGGTGAATAGCAAGTATGGAATCCATAACAATGCCTATAAATAGGTCACTTTGGAATGGCAGGGTAATGATGAAACTCGGTTGCAGCTCAGTGCAGCTCTGAATTGAAGATCACACACCAGAGTCAGGAAATTGGCTCTAGGCCCCAGCATGCATCTGCACTCCCCTGGCAAGAGCCTCAGGGGAATGAAGGAGACTTGCACAGATGAGACCCCAAAGAATGAAATAAAATGACGGGCTTAAGAAAGGAAAGTATAACTCATCCAAAAATAAGATGATTTAAATGAAGCTGTCATTCTGCTTCTTCATTTACGAAGTGCTGAGCACAAGCCAGTATGACTTATGTGACATCGGTCATATTTCTAGTACAAAAGATATTTAATGATTCAATTTGTCTTTTTTTTTGGCAACTCTGATGTTATAGTTGCATGCATATAAACTACTTAATAAATCACTACTTTATTTGTATGGATATAATAATGCACAAAACAATTTTAATTTGCTGACCACAACTTCATAATTCCTTGGACTGTTCATTTTAATTTTAGCAACAAATGTTATTTTAATTTTTATTTTAGCAACAACAGATGTTTCCCAGTATTCACATATGAACAAAATGTACCTAAATTATTTACTTTTTAAACTTTTAATTTACTTTTTGTTGCTGCTTTGCTGCAGCCAGTTAGACACTTGCATCCTGTTGCTTGGTTACTCCGTGGGCCAGGGAATGATGCTCGCCAGTGTCTTTGCTGAGAAAGACCATCAGAGAAAGCTAAATAACTTTGAACTCTCACAAATTCTTCGGAACTTGTTGGTGATAAAAGTGGATAATAACATGTCACTCTAGTAGACTTTTTCCCCATATTATAAAAATAGTACTCGAGTGAAAAATAGAAGATTGTTTTGACATGTTTCTTTGATTTCACCAATTACAACTATGTATCTAAAGAGCAGTCACTCCTTACGTGAAGACAAACTTCTATGCCTGATGACTGTGGTGTGTGTAGTGTAATCCATTCACGTTACCATTTATAATGGGCAAGATGGGTGTCTTTAATAACTCTGAACGTGACATGATAATTGGTTTACTGGCTCCAACATCTGGTTTGCTTAAAATGGTGTGAATAAGCAAACAACCAATGAAATATTGTCAAACTATTTAAGCAAGCAAAAGGCCACAACCAGTACATTCACTCTTCTCACCTAAAGATCCACATATTGGACTTTGTCTTGAATGGGAAGTAGAAGACCCTTTATCGCATATTTGGGATGTAATTCTTTTTAGCTAGTTAAGAATGTTTCTCCAAATATAATTTTACTTATTGATTTTTAATGAATGTGCCTTCTTGTTAGTCTTCATTCATTCAGTTCAATTTTCCACTTAAAAGTATTATGAAAAATGAAAAAAAAAATTAAAACAAAAATTGATGAATACTTAAAGTAATGAGACTTGAGGTATGAGAAGATTAACAGTGTTCTGAAATCATATCAGAGTTTTCTGTGGTCATTCAGCTGACATTTGCTACACTACTGGAAGGATGAGTAGGCTTCGTGTTTGACCATTTCTGTTGCACTAAAACTGCTCATCTTCCCAACACACAATCAGTTCAGTGAGCTTAAGCATTGCTTAACTGGTAATACTTGTTCCATGCTAGCTATTCTAGTTTCATGATGAGCTTCACCCCCCCAAGCAAAAAACTATTTTTTTCCTAAAAGGAACAAAATGGTGCATATTTGATTTGTATTCTACATTTTTCAGATACAGTCAAGTTAGCAGAACGCACATTTTTAGAATTGTGTCTGGCCTGCTCGGCTAATTTCTAAGTGCTGTCTTGGGTTTCTGTGCTCAGGTTCCAGCTCACTGTTGAGGTATTTGATTACATGGATGTGGAGCTTCGGCTTGCTGAGTCTGGTGAGTGTTTCCCTTTTTGTATTTTAACAATCAAGCCTCCTTGACCCACACCAAGCTTTGAAAACCAGGTGGACAGGAAATTCTTCACCTAAAGTGCTTTTCATTCCAGACTTGTGATGAACCTAGATTTTATGGTGTAACTAGCCTTTTTTTATTATTATTATTTTTTAATAATCTAAAATTAAGCAGAAGCTTGTATACTTTTTTTTTCTTCAGATAATTGTAATGACTCTATTGTATATATTTTATTATGCAGTGCTCTTTATATATCTGTAGACTAACTGTGGTAGAATAGCTGAGAATAGCTGTTGGTTTAACTAAGCCATGGTCCGTACTTGTTAAGGTAGAGCAGTTTTTACACTACACTGATACATTCACATGTTCATGCCTTTTAGTCATTCAGGGGTGGTCACTTCCTGCCTACTTACATGCTACTACTCCCACAAAAATTGAAGCTAGAGGTATTTTTCCTGTTAAATAAGGTTGCAATGTTTTTTATTTTCTAGTAATCCTTTAACCCAGTCGTCCTCAAACATTACAGTTTAAGTAGACTGCTTAATTTTTAGTTCCTAGTGGTGTTGCTGTTAAGAAAAAATGTATCTTAATTGCTGAGCTCAATTGCTAAAGCTCTGCTAAACACACCAAAAGAGTGTAAACATAAGACTCTTCATTTGGAATCAACAAAATCCAAAACTGATTGATAATGCAGAGATTTGTTTACTTAGGACTGGTGTCAGTAATTTTACAGTCAAGGTCAGATTAAGTGCAATTTGCTAAATATTTCATCCCTTTAAAAGTAATCAAAAGTATGTGTGTGTGTGTGTGTGTGAGTGTGTTTAAGGTTTTATGATGCAAAAACTGAAATGTTTAGCCAAACATTAGACAAATAGGGTTTCTACTAGCTTTGCACACTGTTTAGGGATGATTTTAGCCTAACAGCTGTTATTACAGCAAGGTGACTCAACCAAATAGTCTGAAGAAGCTGAATACTTGAGTAGCAGTTATTTATTTGATTCGATTTAATATTTTGACAATCACAAGTAATGCATTTTGACTTCGAAAGATTAATTTAAGCATATCCTAAGGTCTATACAATTTCTCAATTACTGGCTTTGTCATTGGTAACAAAATTGATTGGAAATTATTTTGTGTTGTCTTTTTTTTTTTTTTTTTTCCCCCCCACACAGTCTTGCGACAGCTCAACACTTCCATTGCAATCTCCACTTTGACAGCAGGCCAGTGCAAACTGGCTCCACTGATCCAGGTCATCCAGGATTGCAGTCACTTGTATCATTACACTGTCAAGCTGCTGTTTAAGTTACATGCCTGTGAGTCTATTTTTTTTTTTTTTTTTCTCAAATCATTTCTGGCTTAAGGTAAATAATAATGCTTAAATGTTAAAAATATAAAATATGACTTGCATTAAGTTAAATTGTTATCTGTTTTCTTATACAGAAAACATTGTTGTCTGTTTTCCTAATGGCTTTTTTCACTGCCCTCTGCTGGTGGTAGTCAGCAGCGTATCTATTTGTGTTTCTATATGGTGGTAGACAGCAGCGTATCTATTTGTTTGTATATGCATTTTCTAAGGTTTACCAGCTGACACACTACAGGGACATCGTGAGCGCTTCCATGATCAATTTCACAGGCAAGTATCTGCATAGCAGAGTACTTGGGATTGTTCTTTGCCTTTTTGTAAAGTGTGGTAGTATTTATCCAAGTTAAATATACTGTACGCCAAACCACCAACTGAAAGTACAAATAAATATGCGGGGTGGGTAACTATTATCACACATTTCATCTCAGATGAAAGGATTTTTCATGAACTTGTTAAATGTTTTTTCTCGACTGAAAACGTGTATCGTCAGGCATTGTTTACATGGCATAGTATCCGTGGTGGGTCAGTTGACTAAAGTGGCTTAAAATTAAGTTTGCTGCAGAACTAAATGAGTTTGTCGGCTGCATATTTGGGGGGAAAAAAAAAGCAAACTGCATGTTCCATTTACCATTTTATCAGTAGGCCATATTGTGACTGTTGCTGAGCATAAAAAAATGTACACTTAGTGCAAATTGTTTCTACTCAGAGTTTGCATGTGAGAACAAGATTAGCTTTTTAGCTCAAAAGGCTATAAGTACAATGTGTACCACATGTACTGTGTACCACATGTATCACATGTACCATGTGTATCACATGTACTATATGTGCTACTAGAACTGCATTGAACTGTACCCACCTATTTGGTTATTATTCCTGTAAATGTCAATTTTGTTATCCAATTTGATTATGGAGACTTATTACTTTAGATGGAACAACATCAAAATATGTTTATTTTGATATTCATTTATTAGTAATATAAAACTGTAAAAGTCTAACTTGAAAATATGATAAACTTTTTCCTTTTTCAGTCTCAAGACATTTTTTAATAAAGCAAGAGACATGATGTACTTCAAAAGACTCATACAGATTCCAAGGCTGCCTGATGTAAGTCCTAAAAATCTTTTGGAAAACAAACTGCTGGATAGATTTTTGCTTTTTATAAGGACAGGATAGCTTAACACACCTAGCCTTGAAGAAATTATTAAATTCAGAATATTAAAATGATCATCATTAAATGATGCAGCCACTGAAATTCAAGAAAATGTGCAAAAACCAGAAATCACACAGTGGCATGAAAACAATTGGGTGCCCCTGGTCAGAATGTCTGTTACTGTGAATAGCTAAGTTGAACTGATCTCCAAAGGCATAAACTTAAAGAGGAAACATTGTTTTCAACATTTTAAGCAAGACTACTAAAGTTAAAAAAAAAAAAAAAAAAAAAAAGGAGTAGCATGTAAAAATTTTGGTAGCTGTATGATGACTTTTACCAAGGTCTCAGAGCTAAATTCACTTGTTAGGAGTATGCCTTGTTCAGTCACAGTTGTAAATTGATGCAAATTCCAAAACTTTTTAAATACTCTTGACTCCTCAAACCTTTTCTTAACAATCAGCAAGGCTCCATTAAGCAGCTGCCTGGCACTCTGGAAAAATTAAATAATAGATGGCAAAGTATTTCTGGTACAAATTTCCTCAGTTCATGATGAAATTAAGAAATAGTGAAAAGGTCAAGTTGAGGTCTGGAAGAAATCTAAAAAAACTGCTCACAGGATTGCTAGAAAGGCAAATTAAAACCCACATTTGACTAACAAAGACCTTCAGGAAGTTTTAAGACTCCTGAGTGGTGGTGCAAGCAATTCATTGGCAGACGTTTGCAGAGAAATATCTTAACGTGCCTGATGGATTTTGGAATTTATGGATTTATTAATTTTTTTGGCCACAGCAAGTGTGTTTGGGGGGGGAAAGGATGTGAAAAGGTATAGAATTTCATTAAAAGGATACATCTCCAATTGTTGAGCAGAGGGCTCGTGTAGTGGTCAGTGGCACAGAGAACATTTCCACTGGTAGAGAGAAGAATGGATTAATTGAAATACCAGCAAATTGTGGAAGTAAAAACTACACAGTCTGTAATAATGCTGAAGATGAAAAAAGGGTTGTTTCTACATGAGGATCCTGAACAACTCAAAATCCTAAATGGACTACTGATTACATTAATTTGTTCATGCTGAGAGCATCAAACTGTAGATTTTACCATGGCTTTCATAGTACCCTAACCTAAAGCTACATCTTTGAAAGTCTGTGGATAGACCTCAAGAAAGCAGAAAGAGACCAGCCCAGAAATGCTTTTTTTGTGCCCTTCTAAACAAAGATTGATGTTTATTCCTGTGCTCTGATGGAGTCTCTCCTGCTTATGAGTCACAGCCCCAGCTGTCCTTATCACCACTGGAACAAAGTTTTAAGTCTTTGTTCATTCTCTGTGTTTCCTACATAAAATGTTTATTATCCACAGTTATTACTAATCTATAATGAGTTACATCTTCCTTTGTAGGGGATTACCAAACTAAATGATGCGAATAGTCTGGAGCAGTAAATAGAGCAGTAAATACAATACACAGAAACAGGCTAATTATCTTGACTAATTATCTGGACTGCAGAAATGAGTCAAGAAATATATCAGACAAAACACCTTTTATACTTAAATGCTTTATATGTAGCCTATATGTAGTATTTATGTCATAGTCCATAATATGGACTGTTATGTGTAAAGGTGGTGATTGAGACATTATGCTCTAGTTTTCTACTGTGCCACAGGGTGTTGTCAGTTCCTAATCTCTCAGAATGTTGCATATGGCTCTACCACATGGGTGAAAGTGCCCAGTATACCCAATTTCCCAATAAGCATTTCTTTAGAAATCCCAGTTTTTGTGAGGTCCCTGGTATTTCCCCAACTTTTATATCCCTTTTGTTTGGGTATTTCTGTCCTTTGCGATTGCCACATCTATTGCCATTGCTGTTTTCTGCATCTTATCTACCTTCACTCCGCCAGGTTGGTTCACCATTACTTGCTTGTCTGTCTGGATCTGCAGGTTTCACAGGGTCCTAGTTTTGTTGTTTTCCATGACTCTATTGCTCCTCCCATTTTGACTTGGGGGTGTCTAGTTCATATGCCTGGTACATGTTCCTGTATATGATCCGTGTCACTATGTATCTTTTAGTGTATGCTTTTTTTTTTTTATCAGCATCTTTCATGTTGTGACTAGGTGTTGGATTGTCTCCTTAATAATAATAACAACAACAATTATTATTAATTACTAGTAGTAGTGGTCTTGATGTCAGCAGCTTTCAGTTTTTATGGCCAGTAAACTAATGACATGTATGGTATGTGTCTTTTCCTATTTAACTGGCTCTTGAGGACCTGTGTTACCCTTTGTTAGGAACTGATGTACTCCTCTCTCTTTCTCTCTTACCCCTCGTGTGTGTGTGTGTGTGTGTGTGTGTGTGTGTGTGTGTGTGTGTGTGTGTGTGTGTGTGTGTGTGTGTGTGTG
>JAOYMR010000027.1:13310595-13327925 GCA_025802075.1 Tenebrosternarchus preto
ATGTTGTTGCGTTTTTGTAATTTGTAATTGTGCTTAGTTAATGTTGTTGTGGTTTGCACTTCACGGCCACCGTAAATCTTCACTGGAATACATCATCATAAAAAACACACGTGAGGTAATCTTCACTGGAATACATCATCATCATAAAAAACATGTGAGGTAATCTGCACTGGAATACATCATCATCATAAAAAACACACGTGAGGTAATCTTCACTGGAATACATCATCATCATAAAAAACACACACGTGAGGTAATCTTCACTGGAATACATCATCATCATAAAAACAGCTGTCTATGACTTAGAAATGAATGAGTAGTGAGGCCAATAAGCTTAAAATGTTTGTCAAGTTGAAGTTGTTGACATTAGTATTGAAGTCTGGACTAAATTTCCTACAGCTTCAAAAGCAGTGCAAAGTGGGGACAAACACAAATGTTATGGATTCAATATCCAGGGGACACACAAAAGTATGATTAGAAATATTCTAATTCTATGTCTAATTCACACTGGATATGTCTATGCAAAATGCTGTAAATGTATGCAAAGGGCTGACAATGAATCAGTTGTTAATTATATGTAACATTTCCTGTGTCTTTAATATAGTCTTTACAAACACATAACTGGGTAATATAAACTTCAAATATGAAGCAAAATTCTGCTGTGAGCTTTGTTTGTCCCTTGCTTTAAAATGTGGCGTGCAATTCCTCAGCCTCAAGCCCTCTACCCACCCCCACCCTTGCCTTTCATTACTTGTCTGCTCCTATATATCTACCTATCTACCTATTTTTGTTGTTTATTGTTTGTTCTGTTGTTATTGTGTTGACCAGATGAGAATGTCCCCCCACAGGCCCACTTTGAGTCTTGGTTCCTCTCAAGGTTTCTTCCTCATGCCCTTAAGGACCTTTTCCTTGCGGGCTTGGACTCAAACATCTGTAAAGCTTCTTTGCGACAATGGCTGTTGAAAAAGCGTCATATAAATAAATCTGACTTTGGCTTTAACATTAATAGATAAGAAACACACCTACCTATAGTACCTGTTAATGAGAACAGACCTGTGTTATTGCTGCAATAACCTCTGAATACCAACCATCAATGAGAGACCAAGCGAAAACTGACCACTAAAAGCTTTGTAAATTGCACTGTTGTTGCGCTGTCACTAGCGTAACTTAAAGCCGATTGGATGCCTTTTGGGAGATTTCCATTGGTTGGTTAATACATCATTCAACATTGCGTAGGCCTAAGTAACAAGTAATTTAGAACGAGGAAAGAAGGTTCTTTGCCAAGGTTTTCAATGACGCATTTTGTTAGTATTCATGAATCATTAAAGATCGTAGCGTAGACTAAGATTACTAAAACTGCTTCAGTTGGTCGTATTCTAAACCGAATATTTGTTTTACTACAAGGAAAATGGGAGATCTACAAGATGGTTTGCCCGTTCTTGCTTTCGAGAAGGACCCGCTGCAACTCACAGTTGAAGATGTTTATGACATTTCATATGTGATTGGCAAAGACTTATTAAAAATCAACAGAAGTGGACAGGAAGTGTCGGATTTACAATTCAAGATTGTTCGTGTGTTGGAAATGTTTGAAATAATGGTCAGCAGGTATAATCTATCACAGGAGGAACTCAGAATGGAGCGAGATAACTTGAAAAGAGAACTGGAGAGAGTTGTTTCGGAAGGTTCAAGAGAAAATGTTCGCAGTGTGAGTCTTGTAAACGCTATTAATCAGTGTGACAGTGGCAGTTCGTCCGAGTTCACTTAAAGACTTCCAAATATTGAACTAGCCAGTCCGGTTTATTGTTAGAACGGTTGTGTGAGTAATAGTTTGAGTTTGACTTTAGTAGAGTTTTACTCTACAAAATGTTACAAAGTCGGTGTTTTTTGTTGTGAGACTACATGTAGTAGCCTACAGAGTTTCAGTATGTGGGGCGCGAGATGATATTTTTATATTAAAATATTTAACACATGAGAATATTTAAACAGCAGTGAAACCGTTTTGACGGTAACCATAATGCATTATTTACACAATAGAGGGTGCTAGAATGTTTATTCGAACAGTAACGTTCGATTATCTTACTCCCTGTCTAGATAATGTCTAGCTGAACTTAAGAATAGGAATAACCTATTCTTGGGATTCATTGATTTGTACTTGTGTACACCATACCAGAAGCGCTCCTGTTTTTCATGTTGTCAATTGGCCAAATAAATATTTAGTTTAATTATCTTAACAACAAGAATATTAGAATACTATAGTGATAGGCAGCAGTTACAGTAACTCAGAAAATATTTTTTTCAACCATGTGCCTTATACATAGCATCATAACTGTATACTATGTTTCTTGGTATTCAAAAAGTAATACAATTAAGTTGCCTTTTTGGCAAAGGATAAAGCTGTTTAATTTATTGTGTAGCAGATAGTTGGGCCTGACAAACTACTGGTAGATCTGAAAGACCCCAATCGACCGCGATTCACTATGCAGGAGTTAAAAGAGGTTCTACAGGAGAGGAATCAACTCAAAGCACAGCTACTTGTTGCACAAGAGGAGCTACAGCTCTACAAAAGGTATAGCATTGTGTCAAATGCGCAATTAAAACAGATTTCATTTATGTTTATAGTTTCAGATTTTATGTATTTATGTTTATTTCGAATTAAAAGACCATTTCTTTGCTCCATTTGGGTGATTTTTTTTTTTCATGTTAATTATGTTTGTTATTGCAGCGGTGTTCTGCCTCAGCCAGAGTCGAACATGGTGGAAGTAGACCTAGAGACTTCTCCACCCTCTGAACCGCCTCTTTCTGTAACTACAAAGGAGAAGGAAGAAACCAAGGAGGAGAAGACCACTATTCAGAAACTGTAAGGTCTTTTATGAAACTGTGTTCAAGTATTATATTAGTCACTGTTTTATTTGTAGGATGATAAGTTAACAGCAAAGAAATTCTTGTTGTCTTAACAGTAGGTTCTATATAGGTCACAGAGTCCCTTCTCTGAACAACAACAAAAAACATGAGTGAAGGCGTCTTCTATGACTTCCTTAGGGAACCCAGTTATGAAAATATCACACATTTCCATTCTTTTCTAGAGGAACTGTTCATGCTCAGTGCAAATGCACTGTTAAGAAACAAGATGGCGCCGCGAATGGCTGCCTCGGTGAGGAGCTCGTATGTTTTGTTTTTGTTTGTCAGTTGGAGCAGGGAACAGTTACTGGCCTTTAGGGACAACGTTCCTACTGGATTTATTCCAGAGTTTACCCTAAATCCTTCAGTTTATTTGGAAATTCTCACAAGTGCCCTGGCCCTGCTTGGCCGAGCGAAAACTTGGTGGAGTCCAGCGAAGGGTCAGACGAACAGGCGCACTCGTACGGCTGAGACAGTGCAGGATTCGTACACCTTTACCGTCCATGTTCCTCTCCAATCTGAGATCTCTGAGCAACAAAATGGAAGAACTACTTTTGCTCAGCCAAACCAACAAAGACTTTTTAAATGCATCTGTTCTCTGTTTCACAGAGACCTGGCTCTCTGAGTGTCCTGTGCGTCCCCGGCTTCCAGCTGCACCAAGCAGACAGAGACGGTGCTGAGCTGTCTTCATCAACTGCAAACTCTTCTACTCTCCGAGAGAGATCCCTGACCAGATAATGAAAGTAGAGAGAGAATCCGGACTTGCTGCTGGTCATTCTGGGGGACTTTAACAGCGCAAACCTCTTGAAGGAAATGCAGATAGCATGTAGCCTGTGCACCAAGAGAAGGGAACATTTTGGTTCACTGCTACACCACTATTAAACATGCTTACCACGCAGTCACACATGCAGCTCTCGGACACTCAGATCACAGTCTCGTTCACCTCATACCGATATACAGAGAGAAACTCAAGACCAACAAGCCTGTCGTTACTACAGTGAAGAGCTAGACCAGGGAAGACATTGAAAAGCTGCTTTGAATCCACAAACTGGACAGTGTTTGAACAAGTGACAGATGGACTGGACAAATGCACAGACACTGTGACATCATATATCAGTTTCTGCGAGGACAGCTGTATCTCAACTAAAACACTGGTGAAATGCAGCAATAATAAACAATTTCTCAGCTGAACAGGAGGGAAAAGGAGGCAACGTTCAGGAGTGGGGACAGAATTCGCTTTAAAGAGGCCAAATACAAGCTGGACAAAGGAATTAAAGCAGCAAAGAAGAAATACTCAGAAGCTGAAAAATCACATAACTGCTAATGACCTGTCTTCATCTTGGAAAGCCCTTCAAGAAATCACAGATTATAAATTGAGAAAGATACGCCTTCTGAATGAATGCCAGCTCACCAACGACCTGAATGAGTTTTACTGCAGATGTGAGAACACGAAGAACAATCGGCTTTCTGCTCCGATTACCTGCCCTCCTTTCCCACCCCGGCGATCTCACTTGCCCTCCTTTCCCACCCTGGCGATCTCACCTCTGTATCCTGCTAAACTTTCCATCAGTATGCAGGACGTTAGCAGGCTTTTCAGCACACAGAAGGTGAGAAAAGCCCCTGGACCTGACTTAGTCTCTCCATCCACCCTGAATCATTGCTGTGACCAACTGGCACCGATTTTCACTGACATTTTTAAGAAATCACTGGAACTCTGCTTGGTACCTACTTGGTTCAAATCATCCACAATCATTCCAGTCCCCAAGAAACTGACCATCTCTGGACTAAATTATTACAGGCCCGTGGCCCTGACCTTGTGTCAGAATCCATGTGTCAGTGGATTTCTGACCAACAGGAGACAGCAGGTGCAGCTAGCCAAACACCTATCAGGCCTCCGGACCCTCAGTACTGCAGTACCACAGGGGTGCATGCTCTCCCCCCTTCTCTTCAGCCTTTACACAAATGACTGTGTCTCCAGGGTGCCAGCTTTGAAAATTCTGAAATTTGCAGATGGCACCACCATAGCCAGGGACCTGAAATGAGAGAGAAACATGGCCTCCGTTGCTAAGAAAGCACAGCAGAGAATGTCCTGCATGAAAAAGCTGAAGAAATTCAACCTACCACAGACTCTGATGATCCAGTTCTACGCAGTGATCATTGAGTCCATCCTCACATCATCCATAACCATTTTGTTTGGCATCTCCACCTCACAAAAACAAGACAAACTACAGCACATAATCAGCACAGCAGAGGGGATCATTGAATGCAGTCTTCCAGCGCCTCAGGACCACCAGCACAAGCAGGAAACGTGCTGGCAAAATTATAGCTGACCTCTCTCATCCTGGACATCACATCTTCCAGACACTTCCCTCTGGCAAAAGACTTAGGACCATCAAGACCAGCCCTATCAGACATGCTAACAGTTTATTCCCTAGAGCTGTTACTTTCATTAACCATAGTGGTCACCCTGCACTTTAAATACAAACTCTTACTTGAACTGAAATCTTACTCTATTACAGTAACAACTTTGTAATATAATGCTTATTTGTACAGTTGTACAAATTCTGTAAATAACAGCTCTTATATGCACTCAGACTCGCTTATATGTACAATTATATAGTTTTTCATATAACTGTTCGGCAAAGTATTGTCACACTCATTAGCACCTTTCCTGGCTCATTACTACTCTTTAATTATTTTAATTTTTATTCTATTTTATCTTCTTGGGCCCTTAAAAAAAACACACACTTACTGTAAGATTGTTCTTGTTCCATGTCATACATGGTGCCCCACCAGAACAAATTCCTTGTATATGTTCAAGAGGCTATAGATTTATAATAGATAATGGTATTTAAACAAGAATTTCTAGATTTAACTCCCATCATCCAAAATGTTCATCCTCATGCTAGGATGTGATCTATTCTATGTATATTCTAGAGCTGTGTGGGAATTGGTGAAAGAAGAAATAAGCAGTTGAGCTCTTCAAATGTGAATGTAGCAGTAAATATCAGAAATACTGATCCGGTGCTGATCTGGTACATTGTTCAACAAATGTTTATCAAAAAAATCCAGGAAAGAGGTTTGCATAATATGATCCCATTTTAGTACTCCTACTGATTCGTCTTTTTTGTGAGTAGAATTTGGAGTCAAAGGTGAAGCAGTATAAAGTAGTATTTGTTTGACTGATATGTATGTTGTGTTATGTAAGGAAGGTATGTGGTTCATTTCTTGGTACATCACAAAAGGGAAATAAACTGGGAAATATAAAATTCAATGTGTAACTTGTGTTGGAAGCTCTGCCTTTCAAGATGCTTTAGTAGACTAGTAGTCAAAAGTTAATACTTTTCTTCATGTCAAGAAGAAACAAATGGAAATGACTTATGTGTTGGTACTACCATTTCTCTCTTTCTCCCTTTTGCAGGTTCTCATTTGGAAGAAATTGAACATCTCTTTAGGATGGGCATCTTGGATCTGAAATCAAAGAGACCTGTGAATTGAGTTTAAACTATTTATTGGTTAACAAACCTTTTTTAGGTTCAGAGGATCAGAAAATATTTTTGAAAGATCATCAGAAGAATAGATTGTCTTCAGTCTATTGAAATGCCATTTTTAAAAAAAAACAGTGGTTAATGTTTTAAATTATTGAAAGAGATGTACATACTTATCATTTGGCGATGAAAGAGTCAGGCATAACATTTTACAAAAGGCATTCCGACCATATATACATTTATTATAGGAATTTAAGGAGAATTGCTCTACTTATTTTATTATAGGCGCTCCTGTAATATAAATGACCTTCGCTGTAGGTGTTGGTCTGGACTTTCTCTTTTTAAAACTGGATTTTTTTTTTTTTACTGAGTGGTTTGTGTAGACATGCTAGATTACTAATGATAAAGGTCAATGAGTATGTTAACATAACATGCACAGGACTCTGATAGTTAGTTGCCTGACTTCAGATTACATTATTGGTGCCAGCAATGGTTGTAAAATGTATTTCGGTCTGTTAAGTTCAGCTTTAGAAACCCAGAGGTATGATCACTCTGGGTTTAACCTTGTATTAAATTTTAACTTTTGTATTTAAAATGTAACAAGTGTCGGTTCCAATTAAAATTTCGCATTACATTGATGTACAGAGTTCAGTTTCACAGAGATTAATATTTAACCATGTATTCTGCTAAAATAGTTGTAGAAGTTGCTCACCAGTTAATCAGGAGAATGGATCTTCATAAAATGATCCCTTCACCTTATTTGAGGAGTAGGACTTCTGCCCCCAGTGAAATTTGAAAACATGGAAATCACCAGGTATAAGGCACTTGGATGCCTTCAGTTCAGTTCTATCTTTCAATTCTGTGCCAGCACAACCCACTTTAAGCTAAACACTTAATTTATTTCATCCAGGACCAAAAACAATTTTAAAGATTCACGTTTTTAAGCTATACATTTTTTAAGTTGTCATTCTCTGATATCTTACAGTTTATATACACTATATTGCCAAAAGTATTCGTATATTCATATATATGTATGTGTGAGGGGGGGGTTTTTGTTTATTTTTTGGTTTTTGAAAACAAGATCAAGGTTTTTTGATCATTGTCCACGGAGAAGCTGAAGATTAACTTTGTTTCTCCATACAAGCTTTCAGTGAGGTTGGACCATCAGAAATATAATTGGTAACAAAGAGTTTAATGAAGTATGGATAAAAACTTACCCTTTAGGATTTTTTTTTATCTACTTGATTATTGGAAATGCTTTAAGAAGAAATGAGTCAAAGGTTTCTCTGTGTTAGTTCTCATGGTAAGAAATTATAAGACACTTTCTTATATTTTATTCTCTTTTCTAACTAAAATATTTTATGACCATTTTTAAATGAAGCTATACATTCACAATTAAAACAATAGAAAACTACACTAGAATTTGGCTGAATGGAAATATATGTTGGCCTTATGTAAAGGCATTAGTATAATGCGCAAGTTAAACTGCTGCAACAACCTGTGCAACAGTTGTTGTGTTTGGTTAGCAGGTGAGTTACACGTGGAAGGTAACATAATAGCTTAGCAGGGTAACAAGAGGAAATGAATTGCTCTTAATTTATCTTATTGTGATGCTACTGACTCCACCATAGAGTACATTGTTTAATTCTGCAGGTACTGCTGTGTTGCAAATTAGAGTTGTTGTTTTTTTTTTGCTGCAAGTGATTAGGCTGTCTAAAATAATGTCTTTTATGTCATGACTCTACCCTAACTGACATTTCATAAGCTACAGCATGCTTTCTGATTTTTGTCTTGCAATACTGTATGTAAATGTAGTCCTACAATACTCTATGTAAGCCCAGTATTGTGCATATTTATGAAGTGCCTGTCTAGATCATATTAAGAAATCACTGATTCTATGAAATATCTTGTCTTTGAAACTTAATTTTGAAATAAATGTTTTTTAGTGATTTCTATTCTCTCAGTGTTTAATACACTGATTTATAATAGTCACCTGATTGTAAATATTTTTTATACATTCTAACCCTTGTTAATAAAAATGAATGGGTAGTTCATTTAGGATATGTAAAATCTGCATGCTTGAGAAGGGCCTTGAGTAAACTCCAAAAGTGCAGTTCTATATTTGCCAATCAACCAAGCATCCAGTTTATTTTACATACATCAAGAATGTAATTTGTGTCCATCTTTTACCAGTTCTTTCAGTTAATATTAGTTAATGAGAGAAAGTGCTTTTACTTCATTTTATGCCTTTTGCTTCACCTGCAAACAGAAACAGACTGTGAAACCATGGTTTGACCTCTGTTATCTGAAGCTAGACAGGCAGTAACATCTGACTGATCTCCATCATCAAGCACGCCATATAATATAGTTTTCAGATCTTCTGGTGTTATACTGGAAGTCTCAGGATGAAAGGGGCTAGACAGCACTGTCCCTTGTAACTGGGATGTCCCAGCTCTGTTGTTTTAGACATAGCATCATTTTGAGTCTCCAATATTAAGATAGTCTTCTTTTGTCCATGCTCTAGGAAACCATGTGGATATCAAAGTGAACCACCTTGAGCTTGATTCCCACTCTGAGAGCCTTGATTGTGATAAAAGCATTGCATAAATAACAGAAGATGATGGCTATGCTGCTTGCTTCATCAAGACGTTCATTACTCTGTGAAAACAGGTAAACCAAAAAATTGATCTGGGACTGAATTATAGGTGGTCTTTGTTTTAAGAACAGCCTCTCAAAGGTCTTTATGATAGCAAGGTGAGTTAAGGGTGATGAGGTGCGCTATATTTGAGGAGTCCTCCAGTGCAGGGGCACATTCTACAGTCTTAAGGAGAGGCAAAACTGGTACAGTGTCTTAGGTATACGAAGAGTGCATAGGTATACGACCTCGCACGAAGCACCTGTAGTTAATTTTGTTCACCTTAGACATTCTCACTGTCTGCCTGAATCTAAAGGTTGTTGTTAATGGTAGTGAGACAGTTTTCAAAAGGATGTTGACTTTCCCAGGCTGCCTGGTGCATTCCAAGGCATGAAAGCCCAGTTTAACCAGGTTTCCTGACATGGAATTCCTGTGGACAACAAACATTCACAATTCACATCAAGATTCTGGAGGGCATTTTCAATGACCTGTGTGTAAAAGTAATCCTAACCTCTTGATTGCCACCTATAGGCAAATGGGAAGGTGGAATGGGCCATCCAGGAAGTAGGAAGTTCTTAGAAGCAACCCATGGATCAACCTTTACATTGGGCCTGGTTTATCCCCTGGATGGAGTATGCAAAAATCCCCACCCCAGCTGGTTTCATACGCACTATGTTACCAGCCACCTCTCTGCCCCTGCACCCAGGGAGTAAGCTCTAACTGGCTGTGAGAAAACTGGTTCCAGTGAGCCCATGTGCAGATCAATCAGGCTCAGCACACAAAGAACAAGCTGACAGACACAGTTGTGTTGCTCCATCTTATCCATCTGTTGATTGAGTGTAGCTCTCCGTAGATAATCTGCACTTTCATACCCCGTTCTAAACTTGGACCCCAATTCACTGGCTTTAAGATTATTAACCAAAATCACAGTCATTATAGTTGCCTTCTTATTTTTGTATCACATCTTGCTTTCATGTTTTCTTTCTCAAGCTAGTGGTTCCTAGACCACTAGCTGACCCACCCCTCCTATGGTTTACTCACCTTCTAGATATTAGTGGCTGTCCAGACTAATCCATGTGCTTTTCCTTGGACTCTTGTGGTAAGTGTGGGGTAGGAATGCTTGCGGGATTTGGAAGGGTATGGTCTTGATGAGTGGTTCAACATCCTGGCCTGGAATATTTTGAACTGTAGATTCAGGAATGCCATCCTCGAGGTACTTAAGTGGCCTGAGCTGCGTAAAGTTCAAAATGTTTATTTAGAGCTGTGACTTCATTTTCCCATATAATGTATGAAGTTATACATCCAAGGATCCAAGGATGCTTACAATCAACACACCGAACATTGTTTTTATATCCAGTCAGCACACCAGTGAGAAGCGGCAGCCAATTGCACAAAGTGTACTCTTAGAAACCACAGCCCCCTGGGTCACATCACCGGGTGAGGGAGGGAATGAGAGACATTGAGAGACAAAGCGGGCATACACATACTCACAGCAGGATATTTTTTTAGGGTAGCCAATTTGGTGTTGTATCTGAATTGCACATCTTCACCTTGGTTTAAGGTAGCTTTGACATGGGTATTTACTGTGGTCAAGCAAATTAATATTGATACCTATTCACTACTAAAGATCTATCTATCTATCTACTATACTTTTTTTTTCTTTTACACTTTACAACATTTAGCTGACACTTACAATTTAGCAACTTACAATTATGGCTGAATAAATTTTGAGCAATTGAGGGTTAAGGGCCTTGCTTATGAGCCCAACAGTGGTAACTTGGCAATGGTGGAGCTTGAACTGGCTATTAGCCAAGTACTTTAACCACTAAGGTACCACTGTCCATAAAACTACAGAGAGAAAGAATGGTGTGATTGATGGTATGAATGCTGTTATTTAATGCCTTAAGCATACCTTGCTTATGTTTCACAGTTTGTATAATCATTAATTGAATGTATTTTGACTGACTTTATTGCAAGGCAAAAACTCATTTTCCCCTTTCTTAGGCCCTCAGTGACTTTTAGCTTGTACTTGACAACAAATGTTTCTACATCATTACAATCTATGCAAGTGATTATCAGTGTTGATAGCCTTTATGTTAGAACAATTTTGGCTGGAATGTCAATGGGCAACTGTAAGGATTACAGTAAGGATGTACTGGAGTGTCCATAGCCTGCATGAATGTTCCCCAAAATAGATTTCTCAGTTTAGCCAGTTAATTCTAAATTTAAGACGTCCAGTAGGGGATGTGTTGAGGCACATCTGAGTTTAGCTTATCTGAGATAGCTTCCTTTTTGGAATATCCCCCTGAATCTGTCTGAAGTCCATTGTTTAAGTTTTCAGTGTACCACTGATCTCATGACAATTGACATTAATCTGAATTTATACACATTTACATGTTGGTTTTTGTTTGGCTTTCACATTTAGCACTGCTACAGTAAGTTCACACCAGTGTGTGTATGGTAACTATGAATATAAATTACTGTGTTTTATATTTTGCATGGCGCAATTAGTGTCACGTTTTATGAATCTGGCCCAATAGGGAAGACCAGGGAAGGTTGTAACAGCATCATGTTCACTAGTAATGGTTGACCTAAAAATTGGTAATGAATAAAATAAATCTGGTGGAAAATTGACATTAAGAAAGACAAAATGAATCTTTATTGGTCCAGGTGGACTTTCACATACATTCTCAATTCACATCAGAAAATGCATTAAATAACAAAATCATATTGATATAAAATGTGGTACGAAACTTGCAGATCAAATTAAGAAGCATTTACAAATTTAGAATTTGTAAAAACAAATGCAGAAAAACTACCTCGTACACACAGTCACTAACTGCAACACTTTACACTGGCCTGTTTACCATCCTGAATGCTCCAAGTTTTACATTATCTGTGCTCCATAAATTAACTCATTTCTAAATAGTGAAGAGCTTGTGCATATGAGCATAACAAAAGTTTTACCCATTCATACAGCATAAACTTGGACTTTAATGCCCTTTATGAATGCTTTCATCAAATACACATAGCTCAGAAAAGAGGAGTTTGATTAAACAGAAACAAGACTGGGATAATACCAAAACAAATATAAGGCAAAACGATGAGAAAATGGAAAGCTCAAGGTGGTTCTGCAGACACGTGTTACAGGACTAAAGGCAGTCTGTCAGATGCATTCACACACACAAACACCCTGTAAACACCCTGATATGACCAGGGATCAGAGTCATCCCTTGAGCCAAGGATGAGCAGCAATAGCTTCTTTACTACGATCTCCATAGTCATAAAGGAGTTCTTCTTCTACTCTAATGTCTCTGGATGCCACCAAAATAAGATGCGGTACACCATTTAAATGATGTACTTTAGTCTGGCAGTTCCCATTTTTGCTGTGGTTGATGAGTCGTCCCAACCGGCCGGTTTCTTTAGTAGCATCCACACTGAGAGTGAGACAGAGAAATTTTTATAGACCTTAAACTCCCAGACCAAAATGTGTGAGAATTTGTATGTAATGTTTATGCATAATTTCCATTGGTTTTTAGTTTAAGTTAATAAAAAAAAAGAACTTTAAAATATGATATTTAACTGGAAGCCAATGCAGATTACATAAAATGTCTGATGTGCTGGGTCAACCAGGCACGAGAAGACATTTGGCAGAATTTGGAACCAGTTGACATGTGTGAAGTAAGGATATGCTACTATCTGCTACGGTACTGAATTTAAATAACAGAAGACGACATATTTTGTTGGTTAACAGCCTATGTAGATGAACTACAGCTATATAGTAAACTGAATAAATAAATAAAATACACTTGTTAAAATATGTATAATGTAGAAATTGTTTCAATATGTACATAATTTCTGCCTATATTAGTACAGATTATACATACTCCTATTCAGGCCATTTCATCTGAAGTCAAGACTCACCAGTAGGAGTTGTCGAGGTAGCAAAAATAGTACATGTAGCAGCCTTTTGTAGGGTCCTGAGCATACTCTGCCTCTCTATTTTTGGCATCATCAATTTGAAGCAAATCCCCATGATACTCGACAACAAACTGGCCTTTATGGAATTCTCTATCTGCAAAAACTCCTCTTCCTTTTCCTTCAATATATTTAACCTGTTTAAAAGACAAACACATCTTTGAGTCTAAGAAAATAAGTTTACCATGGTATGGCAAAGACGTTCCTATCACAGGCCTACCTTGAGTCCATCTTCCACGTTGTTTGTAATCAAGTCATCAATACACCGTTTTTCTTCACACTGTTGACAAACAAATGCCATGGTTCAATTCAAAACAAACATCACAAAAAAGATAACAAGAAACAAATTCTGGTCATTTTATTTAAGTGAAAAAGATGAAATTATTTGAAATCAAGAAACCACTTATTTTTCTATCACATGAAACTTTTAGAAGCTTGTCAAGACACTTTTAGAAAAAACAATTACAATGTGCATTTCTGTTCCCGTCAGTCATTTGATATGGGACAGTTTTATTTGAAAACGTTATAAAAGAACTATACAAATAATATGAGCTTATATACAAGCTATGACTAGAACTCAAAAATGAATTATTTGCTCAAATTTGAAAACAGATTAACTTGCACAGCTTTCTGTGTAAAAAATTAGACTTCAAATTCAGAGGTAGTATTAGAAGTGAATTTGAAGTCTGACTATTTTATGACTCAACTGTGGAACTGGAATTGCATCCATTTAAAATGGATTTAAATGGAATAATGTTCTCATAAATTACAATAGATTAAAAACCACCAATAAACAGTATCCTCTCAAAATTGTGTATAGATGCAAACTTGAACAATAGGCAGAAATCTTTACAGTTCGATTTTTCATAGCAGCATGAGAGTCAACTCACCTCAAGTTCAGCCTTACTTTTTCTGGAGCTCCTTCTAATGGGATAATAATCTGTAACCTTTCTGTTATGGTGTTGATTTTTGCTTTCTGCTCTGGAAATAAGCAAAATGGATGCAAAAGCACAGAGTCATCTCTAGTTTTAATATAGTCACCCCCCCCCCAGTCTACTTTTCCATTCCAAGTTCAGGCTAGCATGAGTTTAAGGATCCAGTCTTCATTAATAAAAAGCCCCAGTGAGAGTCATGAATACATTTTACACTTAAAAACCTATTAAAACAAACATACTTTTTCTGTGTTGGTCTGGTCACTTTGGCTTTAGTATGGTTAGTGTGTTCAGGTTTGTCTGAAAAGGCTGCACATGTGGTTCTATCTTCTTCCAGTACTGGAACAGTCTTCTCTTTATGTCCAATAGATGAGGTGTACACGTCACTGTTGTCTTTAGTCAAATATGACTCTTCTGCATGATCTGCTGATGAGAAGCAAGAGAAGAAACAAAATCAATACAAAAGTTTTAGATGGAAATTATCCAAAAAAAAAAAAAAAACCTGACAGTGAAGTTTGTGGACAGTTTAAACCTGCTTTACTAGTTACTGATGCTTGTACTGTAGCCATTAGGCTTCCATTTAAATTGGAGTTTTTTTTTTTTTTTTTTTTTTTTTTCAAACTTCTGAAATGTGCTGAAAGTCAAATTATAATTATGTTCAGACATTATAGGAAATTATAACTGCAGCCACCTCAAATCAGTTACTGATGCCTGCAACACATATAGACCACCAAGCTCAGTAACTGTATTAAACAGCCATAAACACCAGCATTAAAGCCATAAACACATTTAAAATAGAATTTTTCTAAATGTAGACAGTAATATGCAGTTTTTACCCATGACGATAGTTCAAGAGCTGCTCTACCATACCATGCTTACTGTGTTCAGAATCTATAGGAAGTTTCCTAACTGCAGTCAACTAAAACCAGTAATTAATACATCAAT
Organism: Tenebrosternarchus preto; assembly: GCA_025802075.1. Lineage (NCBI taxonomy): Eukaryota > Metazoa > Chordata > Actinopteri > Gymnotiformes > Apteronotidae > Tenebrosternarchus > Tenebrosternarchus preto. The sequence goes on from JAOYMR010000027.1 coordinate 13,325,472, forward strand.
GATCTGCAAAAACGGAGATGGAATTTCTCCAAAAAGAGCCAGTAATATCCTGTCCAAGACATGCTACATCACATCATACTTGCTTTCAGAAACTAAGGGAAATTTTATTACTACAGGCACCCAAAAATCCTTTGAAATGTAAGCACATGTACAGACAAAGCTGTAAATTAGGATTCGTGTACAAATGGACAATATCTCAAGTCCAAGGAAAAATATTTGGGCAAGAGGAAAATCTGTACTCTTCCTTTTTAAACTGTTCTCTCATTTCAACAATCACTACCTTGCAAACTGTATTCCGAGTCAAGCAGTCCGTGTCCGACACAGATTTGAAAACTTAAGTCAGCACACTGCCATGTCAGCCTTTTGTGAAGAGGAGAAAAAAACGCCCCACAATAGCCTAAAAGAAACTTGACGGGCTATGTGTAACGTACTGTGTATACACAAAAAGTTACCAACTGTTCAGCATTTCATATTCAGTGGAGCATTTTATCACGTTATATCTGCTATTCGAACATTGTCACCAAGGATGTAAAGTACTTAGAAAGGAAAGACATATTACAGCTAACAATCCTTGGCAGTAGATCCCTAATAAATCCTATCATATAACAGGGGAACTGGTCGCCACTTTTCAGCCTGGCTCTCATCGCCAAAACCAAATAACGATCCCAAGGGATGCTGCACAAAATGTGCTAAGCATTATGCAGTAATTTTACAAGAAATCGCCCATAACGTTAGCGTTCAAGAACTTCGATTCAGAGCTGCGAGTTTCGCCGTTAACAAATCAGTTGTCTTGCTTGTTAAGAGCAGTTTACTAACATGTTGATACCGACTGTTAAACTGAGGGTACCGTTTATAAATACATGGATACAGATGATAATAAACAGTACGGATTTCCGTCTTGTCCAAATGTTTTCTTAGTGCCTCCTAGCGGGCTCCGCAAATATCCGCTCTTTGGCGGGTAACGAAACCAGGAAACAGTAGCGGATGAAGTTAAATGGTACAGCCGAGTCTTTCATCTAAATCGTTACAACAAACTCAATTTAGGAGAACTTAACATATGTAAAGAAATAAAAGGCAGGTCATACCAATATAGCAAGCGTTAATTTGTGCAGTACGTTACCTTCTCCATGCTTTCTCGCATTACTTGAGATGTATGATGACGAATTTTCCTCATGAATAGGTAAAAGCGGGTTGTTATGATGTGGAGAACGAAGATAACTTGGATTTATAGAAGTATGCAGTGTTTGCTGCTCTTGACATTTCTGAAAAATGTTCAGCAATTTCAGTAAGGCTTAACTACACATCAATCGATTGTCAAACGTTAGAGCCAATGCCTATGTATATGCAATACTAGTTGTACCATAAAAGTAGACAAATTAATAAATAATACCGACACTTTTAGTTATATATTGACTCTTCGAAATTCCTTGCTCTCGAGCCATCTATTTTATATTGCTAGCTAAAGTTAACCAATCATTATCCCAATCTTACCTTTTTCATCTCATTCTTGTTTTCTTTAGCTTCTCCCTCGACCTTATTTTTGCATGGGTTTTCGAGTCTTCGCTGGATGACCAGTGTTTTCTTCTTACCTTAAAACATAACGAAAGCAAAAACTAGATACAATAGATTGCTAATATTATACAGCAAAGAAAGCAAACATTCAAATGCCGTAAATGTAAATGTAGTGCTTAAACTAATGCTAGCTAGCTAACGCTAACTCTTTTGTGTTGCTACACTTCGGTCTGCGAAAGACATCGAAGACTTAAGTTACCTAGTTAGCCAGCCAACTGGTTAAATGCCCCTGTTTATAAAGCCAGGGAGATAAGTGTTGCCAACATTGAAAAGTGAGTTTAACATTACCCTGCAACATTTTCGTAGTCAAACTCATAATCCACCACGGAACGAGGTTACTTGCTATCGTACATACCTAGATACAACGTCGAGTTAAACTATGTATAGCTATCTGACATACATTATGTACGCAAGCTATATAACCTAAAAACTCCAAGAAAGTTTATGCTTACCTCTGGCCATGCCAGTTAGTCAGACTGTTTCCCAAACTCACAAATCGACTTTCCTTTAATTACTCAGTTAATCTATAGGGGTTAGCTAGCTAATGAATTGTATTAAAATCTTGCTTGCATTGCTACTAAAACGACGTGGATTTCTTGGTTTTTAAAAATGTACTACATTTGTCATTGGTCAACTGTAAGAGGAAGGGGCTCCTGATTGGCCCATATCACTCAGACCTTTTATTCAGAAAAAACCCAGCCCTACAATCTGTGAGAGTACACTATTGTGAGTTGTAGATACTTTATTACTTACTCAAATATTGGACTCGAGCTTGAAAGAAAAAGACTTTATTATTAAATTTGTATACATGTTGTCTATTGAGAACCTAAAGCGAGCAATTTCTCCTGCTGTTCTGCCATCCCAGAAGGTGGTCTCCGGTTC
>JAOYMR010000027.1:13342591-13353733 GCA_025802075.1 Tenebrosternarchus preto
CTGGTGCATGGTCAGATTCAACAATTGTTGTATATTCAGTTTTCTTTATAGAAGGGAGAAGTGTCTTATCAATGAGGGAAAAAATCAATCCGACTATATGTGTGATGAACGTGTGAAAAGAAAGAAAATTGCTTTTTGTGAGGATTAAAGAACCTCCAAGGGTCAACGCAGCCTGTTTTGTCAGCAAACTCACCAAGAGCTAGAGACATTTTAGAGCGTGCCAAAGTTCTAGGATCGGAGCGGTCCATAGCTGGGTCCATAACCGTATTAAAGTCACCCGATAAAATAAGACTATGTCTGTTCAGGTTTGGGAAAAGGGAGGTGAGTTTATGTATAAAGCCAACATCATCCCAGTTAGGGGCATAAACACTTGCTAGTATTACTGGAGTGCTGAATAGCGACCAAGATATTATCACAAATTGCCCTTGGGGGTCTGAGATGGTTTGAGATGGTGTAAACAGTACCCCCGTGCCTTATTATTGAAGTTAGAATGGATCTAGTAGAACTTTTAATAGAACATGTGATCATAAATAGCCTACTTTACAGATAGAGAGTTGAAATGTAAAATATTTTGCTAAAGATGTACTGCCATTTACATATACCTAAAAGTATAACTTTTGAAAAATGTAAAATTTTTTAATACATCATTTCATTCAATTTCTACACACACACAAGCCCTCTGGACTACCACAGCTTTTAAGGTGGTGAGACTTGTGCCACAGCTCTGCATCTCCGTCCTCCTCTTCGTCTCTGCAGTTACCTTCCCATTGCAGTGCCATATAGCCTACTTTTACCTCACAGAACTTACCAAGAGACCAGCTATTTTGAGCCTTGCATGATGTATCCTTGGGGCTGCGTTTAGCAAGAAAAGCTCCAAAAAAGGGCACTGAAGGATAGAAAAAAATCTGAGTAAAATGCTTATTATTTCATTGTAGTGCATATGTTTATAACTCTGTTTATTTGTATTGGGATCTAAAGTGAATGAAACATATGTCAGAGTCTTAGTTAATGCTCAGATCATAATCTATTGTGTCTACTTTGCATTTTCGGCATCTTAGCTGACACTGCTGATGTCAGGCCTGCTTAACTGAGGCTGTACGTAGGATCGTGTCAGGATCATGTCAGTGTAGGTTTGTGTGTAAGCAGGATGTACAAGAAAAGTGCCCAGTGTTCACAAATCATGCTTGTTCATGTGGATGTGCTGGTGTGACTGGTTATAGAACCATGCATTCATCACCCACGGGTGGTCCTGCTTACATGCAATTTAGTGTCAAGACCATTTTGACACTACAGGTGAGGAATATTGGAAAATATTGAATCAAATGTCAGAAAATGTACAGATATATACAGGTTCATCCTTCCATCCTGCTCCTGCCCACAGTGTTCGTGTTTATTAACTGCTAACCAGTAACCGCTTAATCACAATGAATGCACACAGAGGAATATATAAAAGCATATAAAAGAATATAAAAGCAGCTATACATGTCTAACAGGTAAATACAGTTTAAACACATCAGTACAAGGAGTATGTGGGTGGCAGGGGCTGAACAATATGACAGACTTAAAGGGGAAAACATACTGCATGACTAATACCATAAATTTGCTCCTGGATGAGCTAAATACTTTTTACCCACGTTCTGAAGCAGATCACACTGAATCCCCTGAAAGAGACCCTGCCCCCTCAGGGAAAAGTCTTTTGTAATCTCCATGTCTGATGTACGCAGCTTCAAACAAATGAACACCCGCAAATTAGCCAGTCCAGATGGCACTCATGGACATATGCATGCACAGATCAGTTAGCTGAAGCACTTACTGACATTTTCAACTTCTCACTCTTCTTGTCTGCAGTTCCAGTGTGCTTTAAACTGGCCACTATTGTTACAGTACCAAAGACAACCACTCTATCCTGTCTGATTGACTGGCACCATGTAGATCTAACCTTGATCACAAGCAAGTGCTTTGAGACTGGTTATGGAAATTTTCTGCACTTCACTTCCTGCCTCCTTGATTCCATTTTAGTTTGTCTACAGACAGAACTCATCAGCCATAGTCCTAGCACTGCATATTGACTTCACATCTGGACAACAGGAACACATACATGAGGATACTATAGATTACAGATTATCATTCAAAACCATAGTCCCTTCAAAGCTTGACATGAAGCTATTGGATAACGATGTCAGAACAGCTCTCACTGACTCCTCAACTTCACGTCAGGCTGTCACCAAGAATGGGCAGTATCACCTCCTACTCACTAACCTCAGGACTGTGTGCTCAGTATCACCTCCTCCTCACTGACATCAGGGCTGTGTGCTCAGTATCACCTCCTCCTCACTAACCTCAGGGCTGTGTGCTCAGTATTACCTCCTCCTCACTAACCTCAGGGCTGTGTGCTCAGTATCACCTTCTCCTCACTGACCTCAGGGCTGTGTGCTCAGTATCATCTCCTCCTCACTGACCTCAGGGCTGTGTGCTTAGTCCTCTCCTGTACACTTTGAACACCCAAACACAGCTCCAGGGTCATCATTAAATTTGCTGATGACATGATAGTAGGCCTGATCTCAGATGAGGGTGAGGCAGCCCAATAAAGAATAGGTCAGTTCCCTGACAAACTGCTGCAGGAGAACCTCTCACTCAGTGTCAAGAAGACCAAGGAGCTGATAGTGGATTTTAGAAAGCAAGAAAGGGAACAAATGCTAAATACAATCAAGGAGATTATAGTTGAGAGAGTTTATAGATTTATGTTCCTCTGTGTAAACATCACAGAGGACCTCACATAGACCAGTGTGTGGAAAAGAAAGTACTACACCATCTCTTCTACCTCAGGAAGTTTGGCATGAACCACACAACACTGTATACATGCACTGTGAAGAACATCCTGTCAGGTTGCATCATCACCTGGTATGAGAACTGCACTGCTCCCATCATTCCTGGAGTTGTAAACCATGTGCTGTCTGAAGAAATCCAACAGGATCATAAGAGATCTCACCCACCCAAGCCACAATATGTTCTCACTCTTACCATCTGGCAGTTGATTTAGAGGCATACAGTCCAGAACCAGCCACATTTCCACAAGTCATCAGCTTGCTGAACAGCCAGTACTCCAGCATGGCCAATGCTCTGGCATATCCACACTCACATGGTCAGTCCCACCCTCTCCACTTATAACCACTGATATAACCACTTTTACTCTGTACTTCATTCTGCCAGTCATTCGGCCTCACATACAGTGTTTACCCAGGGTTTGTTTTGCAGTTGTGTATAGTGTGTATGATGAATGCATGATGTGTTGCAAGACGTGTATGAACAGTGTGTATGTAGATGTCTGCCAGACTGTAAAATGCTGCCAGACTGTGAAGACTTTTCACTCATTTTGCTTCTGTGTAAATGGGATGTGATAGATGAACTGATTCGATTTGATTTTGATTTACACTTTAATGTAATTAAATTACACTTTAATATTCTTCCACAGATTTGAACTAATGGGGAGCTGCTGTACTGTGTTGGAACTGCACTTTTTCACTTCCTTGTGTACAGATTACACACCAGGTTTCTCATCCAGGTTGAAGAATGTAAATAAACATCAGACTTGGCAACTTTAACCAGCACTCAGCTGAGGCATTGTGCTTTACAGTGGACATGCAGGATCTTCTTTTATAGTTTTTTTTGACATTTTTGTATGCAAAAACACAAAAATGTTTATTCAAATATATCAGGAAAAAATGAGAAAAGGACTTGATAAGGAATAAATACAAAGCTTGCAGGAGTAATGAAACTCTTGATGCCATTCCAGAATAATAGTGTGTATTCCTGACTCAAGACTGAGCAGTGTCAAAGCCTGTTTACTGGGAACAGCGCCTTTGAGAGACGTATCACAGGGCTCTTAACCAAACTCCAGATGCACATCAGAGACCCATCATAAAAAAAAAACCCATCATAATACTGGCAGGCCAAAGGGGCACTTATACAGTCTGACGCAAAAGGATAGGGGTTCAAGCATGTGCCTGAAAAATTTTAATTGCTTTTTTAGTGGGAGAAACTTGGGGACTTGTATGGGCCTGTGCATAATGAAAGTATGTATAGCAATTAACAAGCATATGCAAACAAATTAAAGAATAATATAGTAACACGATTGCATAAATGAATAGTGTGTTGATCTTGGTGATTGTGGAATTTATACTTTTGTTTTAATACAAATGTATTTTTAGCTTGCTATACAAAACTGAAGCAGGGCTAAATATCTTAAAAGCTTGACAGGCCTGAATATGTTCCTTTTTTGGTGAACTAAGAAGCAAAAATGAATTATGGAATTACGTTGAACTAATATTATTTAGCTCTTTGAAAGAAAAGGGACAAATACAGTGCAGCTACTACTAAACCAGTGAAATCTTGTCGTGCATTCAATCGTTTTTTTTTTTCTTGTCTTTAGGCTTGGCAATGATGGCGACAGTTTGACAGACCCAGCCTTCTCTCTCCTTCTCTCTCCTCTCTCCTTTTCTCTCCTTCCCTCTCCTTCCCTTTGCTTCTCCCTTCTTCTCGTTTCTTATCTCTCCTTCCCTCTCCTTTTCTCTCCCCTTCTCTCTCCTTCTCTCTTCTTCTTATCCTTCTCTCTCCTTCCCTCTCCTTCTCTCTCCTTCTCTCTCCTTCTCTCTTCTTCTTTCCTTCTCTTCTTCTCTCTTTTATTCTCTCCTTCTCTATCCTTCCCTCTCCTTCTCTCTCTAGCCTTCTCGCTCCTTCCCCTCCCTTTCTTTCTCTCTTCTTTTCCCTTCAACGCTTCCAGTACATTCATTGCTCACACATTCCAGGATGCTAATTAAGGAATATCGTATCCCCATGCCTCTGAGTGTGGAGGAGTACCGCATTGCTCAGCTCTACATGATCCAGGTAAAGCTACAATGACTATGAAATCTTCCCATGTCTATTTTTACTGTCATTACTATTAATAATTTTCAATAATAATTTTTAATAATACTTTTCAATGAGGTGAGAAAACAGATAGACATAGTGAGAACTATACCACAGTGTCAGGGTTTCGCCTCCCCTGGCGTTGCGGTCTCCCAGGCAACTAACTCTGTTCCTGTGTGTGTTTTCGTTATCATTGTCTTTCGGTTCACTTGTTTTTCATTTGACTGTGATTATGTTTGGTATTTAATCTCTGTATGTCTTGGTTACTATTGCTGGTCTTTGTCTAAAGGTATGTTGTATTCAATTATGGTATATCCTGTATTTTTGTTCGTATTTCTGTTTGTTTAAACATGTTAATGTTTAAAGGTTGTTTCCTTGACTGTATAAATTCTAATTTATTATAGTAATGCGAAGTTTGATCATTGCGTACTTGCATATGTGTTCGCCTCAAGCCTTGCCTTTGTGACACAGCTTTTTCACTTGATGTAATCAGATGTAATCAGTTATTCCATGTATGTTTGCTACTTTTACTGCACACAGTGGTAGTTCATTTAGTAGTGGCAAGGCGCAGATCTCTGAACCTTTTATGTAAGAGCTTAGACCAATTTTTTTAGACAGTTTTGCTCTGGGACAAAGCAAGTTTCACTGTGTATCTGCATTGACAGTTACAAACTTACAAGATAAAGGGAATGCCTGATTAGTATTGTTTTTTTTCTTACTGGGATGATTTGTTATGAATAACAGGTCTCATTAAATTTGTTCTTCTGATCAGTTTATACCTTTACTCCCCCAGGTATCTGAAATTTGGTATTTATTTGATACAGAACATAAAAAGTCTGTTTGCTGTTTTCCGACAATGACCCATGATGACCCATTCCCATATCACAGTACCACTGTTACCCTGACAACCGTGACATCAGTGGCAGCATGCCTCTGGTTATGTCTTCTGCACACTCGCTGCTCACAAGAAGAGTAAGCAAGTGCAAGTGGGAGCGAGTGTGAGAGACTAGAAAGTAGAGGGTGAGTGGGAGGACTGTTCAGTGCAATAGAGATAGAAAGGGTGCAGGAATATAGGAGTCTCCTCTTAATGTACTGGGGGTGTTGCCATGGCAGCAAAAGGAATCTTGCTCACCTGTTGTGTTGGTGAGGGTATAATCCTGCTCTCGTACTTCTCCATTTTAACTGTTAACACTATTCCACTTATTCTCTTGATTTTAAAAATTATATTATCATGCTCTAAAATCTGAAAATAGTCATACATTTAAAACTTTGAAAAATTGTTTTTAAACTCAAGGTGAGAAATTTGATTTTTTTTTCTTCAACTGAATTGAACCTGTAGTGTGAAAGCTCTCTTTGCGTATATCTGTGTGTTTGACTTACTCTGGCCTGTGTCACAGGCACCTGTCAACAAACTAATGAAATGCCTGCAAGAGACGACAGTGTGTGTGTGTGTGTGTGTGTCTGTGTGTCTTTCTCTGTTATATCTGTCGAGCCAGCTCTGTTGTTGAGAGCTGGGTGAAATTCTAATAAAAGGCCTGTCAGGACTAATGAGGCAGTTTTAGCTGGACAGCTCCAGTTCCTCTCCACTTTCCTCTAGTAGAGCCTTATCATTTCACCTCTTCCTTCTTTAGCTCACAGAAGGAAATCTTACACCCCACACAAAAACACGAATCACTGAAATATACTGGACTAGTATACACTTGCCTAAAGACAGTACACACTTGTCTAAAGGCCACTCTACTTATGCAACACCAGCCAAACTTTCCAAACTTTCCTAAATAGCTCATTTCAGCTCATTGTAAGTAGTTTAAACACAAAATGTGTGTTTACTTCTCAGAAGTACAACATTGTAAATAAACTGTTTATCAACAGTATTCTGAACTTCCTAGGACCACTGTAGTTTGGAGCAACAGGACCCTTTGTTTCTTTATTTGTATTTATTTGTATTCTTAACTATTTTATACCAGGTGACCAAACAGGAGAATGTTACCCACATATTCAGTGAAATAATGTATTATGTCGTTGAACATTGACAGTACTGCTTATTAAATACTCACTGAGTTTCTTTGTTCCTCATCCAGGATAGTAATGTTGCAATTAGTTGGTCGCATTTTTTGTTCATTTAGGTTCCGTTTTCACCATAATGTGCCAATATGTGTGCAGTTGTCAAATACTGGTCTTTAATTGTAATTATCAGTCCATTAAATGATAGAAAAGTAAAAGAATAACGTAATTTGATAGTTTGGCAAAACCATATGCTGTATCTTTGCTACATTTTACATCTTTATTTCAACAGCAGTGGTTAAACCTGTTGTGCTTAAAGTAACGGCCACTATGTAAGTATCCAGATGTACAGCATTGTTACTTTCAAAGTTGTGTCTCATTTCCTGTAAATGTAAATGACATTTGTAAATGACAAAACATTTTTGGATATCTGCTGTATTACAGTTTAGTTCCATTTGAAATCTAACACACCTAGTCTGGTTAAACAAAGTAATCATAACCATCTATATGTGATGGCTGGAGTGACGGAACAGAGGCAGGTGCTACGGGGAACATGCTTGGGTTTATTAAGCAGGGTTGCCAGTGGCGCACAAACAACACACACAAACGTAAACGTTCAGCAAAGAGCGATAAAGCAGATAAGTCCGGTTTCACCGGCGAGACTGTTTTAAACAAGAGCTACTTGCATACAAACAGAACACAGCGTGCAGGCAGGTCAGAGACTGTGATGCAGTTCACAAGCGAGGCCAATGTACAGCAATGAGTTCAGAGCGTTGACGCTCTTAAGTAGTCCTTAGCTTAATGAGCGACAGGTGCATTCAATAAGCAGGAGATTGAGAGGGAATGAGGCTTGATTCGCTGGGCGTGGTTTGGGTGCTCAGTATCCGGCGAGACGTGACAGAGCCCCCCCCCGAGGGCCCCGGCCGCCTCCTTGAAGGGGGACGTCCAGGCCGATGCGGAGCAGGGCGGTCTGGTCGGGAGCGATGAAATGAGGCGACGAGTCCGGGATTCAGGACCTGAGAGGCGGGTACCCAGCTCTTTTCCTCTGGACCGTAACCCTCCCAGTCTTCAAGATACTGGATGCCACTTCGTTGTCGCCGTGAAACCGAGGGGTGTCACCTCTCCTTCGGTCTGCCTTGCGCTTGTAGTTCGTTATAGTCTGACGAAGGCGTTGATGAGTCTCCTCCCAGACCTTTTCACTCTGTCGGAACCACTCGTCTACGGCAGGTTGGTCCGATCGCTGAGGGTTCCGCGGGTACAGCGGTGGCTGGAACCCAAGCATGCACTCAAAGGGGGTGAGCCCCGTACGTGCAGATTTGAGGGAGTTTTGGGTGTACTCGGCCCAGGGGAGGTAAGTGCACCAGGTGTCGGGATGTCTTTGACAGTACAGTCTCAAAAACGTACCTAACTCCTGGTTAACATGATCCACCTGTCCGTTAGCCTGCGGGTGGTAACCGGAGGTGAGGCTCACTGCCACATTGAGGCGGCTGAGTAGCTCCCGCCATACCCGGGAGGTGAATTGCGGTCCCCGGTCGGAGACAACGTCTTCGGGGAGCCGAACCAGGATTACGGTGTTACCTTCTGAGGGGGGCAGATCGGTAACAAAATCCAGCGCGATATGCGACCAGGGCCTCCTTGGGGTAGGCAAGGGATGTAATTTACCAGCCAGAGGAGTGCGAGGCACCTTGCTTCTTGCACATTCAGGGCAGGAATTCACAGCTCTTACGACGTCCACCTTTTTACCTGGCCACCAATACCGGGCATTTAGCAGCTGACCAGTGCGTGTTGCTCCGGGGTGTCCAGTACCCACCGTGGTGTGGGCCCAGGCGATTAAGGCAGATCTCACACGTAGGGGAACGAAAAGCCTGTGGGGAGGACAATCAGGGTGCGGATTAGTATGTCTGATCTCCCAGTGCAGTTGCCAACTGATATTCCCCAGGAAGCAGGTAGGGGGCAGTATGGGCTCCTGAGAGGTTGGTTGAGTTTCTGGTGAGAACTGGTGAGATAAGGCATTGGCTCGAGTGTTCAGGTCCCCTGACCTGTAGGTGACCTGAAACACAAACCTGGAAAAGAATAAGGACCACCGCGCCTGTCGAGGGTTCAGTCGCTTAGCGGTTTTCAAGTATTCCAGGTTTTTATGGTCAGTGATGACCGTAAACGGGTGTTCTGCTCCCTCAAGCCAATGATGCCACTCCTCCAAAGCCAGTTTCATCGCCAGAAGTTCTCTGTCTCCTACTCCATAATTTCGTTCCGCTGCAGTGAGTTTTTTTGAGAAGTAAGCGATAGGTTTCAGCTTACCTCCATCCTTGTGCTTTTGGGACAGCACTGCACCTACTCCAACGTCCGAAGCGTCCACTTCTACAATGAAGGGGCGTGAGGGATCCAGTTGTTGGAGAACCGGGGCAGTGGTAAAAGCCTTTTTCAAGGAGTTAAACGCTCCCTTCTCTTCAGGACCCCAACGCAGAGACCTCCTCTGTCCCTTCAGGAGGTCAGTCAAGGGTTTCGCCATGGTGCTGAATGACCGTATGAACCGCCTGTAGAAATTAGCAAAACCTAGGAAACGTTGCAATTCCTTACGGTTCTGTGGCAGGGGCCATCCAGACACCGCCTCCACCTTGCATGGTTGCATACTAACCGCCCCTTTAGCTTAATGAGTGACAGGTGCGTTCAATAAACAGGAGATTGAGAGCAAACGAGGCTTGATTCGGTGGGCGTGGTTTGGGTGCTCAGTATCCGACGAGACGTGACACTATATACTACATGTAAGTGCATTAGAATAGCATTAGAGCAGGGCAGATTTCCAGGTAATTTTAATTGCCAGTAATATGATTTGTAAAGTCACTTTTCTCATCATGTGTAACATTCAGGAGCAGCAGATAGTTGTACTTGATTTTAATGACAAAAACCCAAACAGGAGAACACACTGACGGGAGATAAGAACTTAAGAGAATCTTATAGGACATACAGCTCTACAGGTAATACAAGATAATAACATTAGACCACAAATACAAACACATGTAACAAAGATAAAACCCACGGAGAAGATAGAAGGGAATAACACTGAACTGACCTACATACACTGGCAAGAAGACTCATTAAGAATTTCAACATCAAGCAACATACTAGAACATACTAGAAGGGGAGGTAAAACGACACAGAATACGCAATGAACAACAAAGATAGCAGAGAGAGACAGGGAGCAGAGAAGAACAGGAAAACACAAGAAATAAAGTTAAACACTGATAAAAAACAGAGTAAGAAGCAGGAAACTATAAGGGTTAAGAGACCTTAAATACTAAAACTAATCAAGGGGAAAGTGGAACAGGTGAGAAGCAGGAAAAGGAGGCAAAACATGGAATGAATAAAAGCAGAATAGGAAACCAGGACTGGAATGGAAGGGGAGCTGTCAGGAAACCAGGGCACTGGGAGAAGGGTTGTCATGACATCATGTGTGTAAGTGAACAATATATAAATACATGAGATAATTGAATGAATGAAAAATGAATGCTATATGGGCTTTTATGTGTTTTAAGGCTTTGTTTTGAGATTTTGTGGATAAGTCTATCCAGTGTTATGTGCTTATTTGAAACAGAACAATTTTAGGATACATAAAAACTCAAAAAAGTACTGTCACAAATGCTGATCTATAGGTCACTAACTGTGTTCAGAAAAAGAGTCGTGAAGAGACCTGTGGCGAGGGCAGTGGGGTGGAGATTCTCGAGAATCGACCCTACACGGATGGGCCTGGAGGAAGCGGTCAGTACACACACAAGGTCTACCACATCGGCATGCACATCCCTGGATGGTTCCGTTCCATCCTGCCCAAAGCAGCCCTCAGGGTAGAGGAGGAGTCCTGGAACGCCTATCCGTATACTCGTACACGGTGAGGCTGGAATTCATCAGGAACTCTTGCAGTTCCTGATGCTCTGATATGTGGGTATAGGGTAACTTCTCTGACCCGTGGGTATAGGGTATCTTCTCTGACCCGTGGGTATAGGGTATCTTCTCTGACCCGTGGGTATAGGATATCTTCTCTGACCGGTGGGTATAGGGTATCTTCTCTGACCGGTGGGTATAGGGTATCTTCTCTGACCCGTGGGTATAGGGTATCTTCTCTGACCCGTGGGTATAGGGTATCTTCTCTCACCTGTGGGTGTAGGGTATCTTCTCTGACCCGTGGGTATAGGGTATCTTCTCTGACCCGTGGGTATAGGGTATCTTCTCTCACCTGTG
>JAOYMR010000027.1:13378109-13398898 GCA_025802075.1 Tenebrosternarchus preto
ACTGAGAGACCATTTAAAGGCCTTTGCAGGTGTTTTGAGTTAATTAGCTAATTAGAGTGTGGCACCAGGTGTCTTCAGTATTGAACCATTTCACAATATTCAAATTTTCTGAGATACTGAATTTAGGATTTTCATTAGTTGTCAGTTATATTCATAAAAATTAAAAGAAATAAACATTTGAAATATATATGTGTGTAATGAATGAATATAATATACAAGTTTGACATTTTGAATTGAATTATTGAAATAAACTTTTTCATGATATTCTAATTTTATGACCAGCACCTGTACGTATGTATTTGGTGTATACAGACCTTTAGAGCGGAAAAAGGACAGTGTATACATATGTTTAATTCACGTGAATTCATAGTTGGCTACATAGATGGGTGTCTGGTGCGAATGTAAATGTTTGATTATAGTTATAATTTAACTTTGTGAATAAAGAAATTTCAGTACCCTTTGTGTGTGTGTGTGTGTGTTTGTATACAGGTTCAAATGAAAGCCTGTGCAGGTTACGGCTCGACCAAAGACATCTCTGTATACACATCAATCGGCTTGTCTCCTTCTCAGATCTACATTGTTGGTCGACCCTCCAAGAAGATGCAGCACCAGTGCCAGGTACTCCTACCATAGGTGTAGACGAAGCTTTACAGAACCAGTAGTGAATGACTAGTGAAAGCAGTACTTCCCAACAGAGTGCATGTACTGAAAGAAAGCTGTGCATTCTGTTTCCAGTTCCTGACGGACGGCTACGCGGCCCACCTCTCGCAGCTCGAGTACACACAGCGCTCTCGCCCTGCCAAAGCAGGCAGCACGCGCATGGTCCTGCGGAAGGCCAGTTTCGGCTTGGGTGCCAACACTGACTTCCTGCGCAAGCGTAACCACGTCCTGCGCAGCATGTCCTCCCAGCCAACACCGAGCTCGCCAACAGGGTGCAGCAGCGGGCACGTTAAACCAGAACGCACGCAGAGCCAGTCGGACAGCGATCGGCCGCAGGTGGAGCGGCCTGAGCGTGCACCCGCCCAGCGCAGCATGAGTCTGGCGGCGGGCTGTTGGGGTCGCAGCAGCAATGCCCGACTGGAGTCCCGCCCACTCCACCCGAAAACATAGAGACACGTCAAGAAAAGGGCAGGGGAAGTGTAAGAAATAGTGGACCCAGTGAAGCGATTGGCCAGCCTGGTGTCATAAACCAAGCTGGATTTCACAAGATGAGATTGTAAAGTTCAAAAGGCAAGTGGACCTAAGGTGCTACAAAAACCTACAATAACTAAATTCACAATAAACAGACATGAGAGTTTATGCAGACCACTAGAGTCCAGTGGGCCTCATTTGTGATGAGGATAATGTCCTCAGAATGGTAGTGACACATAAGAAAATCTGATCATATTACTTGGCTTGGACAGTTTCATGTTCACAAGGCACTGTAAAAACTTTTTTTTGTATTGTGAGATTGGATCCTAAAGGAGATCGCACATAAAACCTCAAACCTCAACAAGACTTATTTCTATGGCTTTTTCACAGGCCAACAAAATCAATAACGCTGTCATTGATTAAGGCTGTTATAACATGATTTTAACCAGGACCTGGGGTATTGTGGTTGCTGTAAACTCCTTTTTATCAAGTATGTAAGATTGTGAATTGTGCCTACTTATATGAGGGAGACAGGAGAAATTAAGAGAGTAAATGGGGATTAGTGCAACAGTGTTTATTTTAGGCTTATGGTTGGCTATTTATTTCATCTCTAAAAAAACAGTTTTACCATGTAAAGCTGCTGTTTTCTCTCAGTTGCATCAGACGTACATGGGAGTTTGACAATTTTAGTTGACAATTTTAATAAAGGTTCACAATGAGTCTCTAGCATTGACTGTATAGTGGGCATGTGTATATTGGGATGAATCATTGGGAGCCATATAAATATAATTTTTAAAAATACTGAAAGCTTTACGTTGTTTTTAAAAGGATTTGCTTGTTTTTTTGCTTCTTTGTTCAAAAGAATACTTTGCTTCTGCTGCAGTATGTAAATTTCCAATATATATTTATATGCAATTATTAGTTCAAAAGCAACAGATCTTTCAGCTAGTAGAATATTTTTACATTGCTTTGCTCTATCATGCAGTTGAAGTGCACTAGTGTCAACAAGCATGGACAGACGTGTTTTTCAGTTGTCATAAGCTGTTTCAGAACCTTTCTTTAGCTGTACATGAAGCATTGAATGTGCTTTGATGGTATAATGCATACGGTGTTATGTTTATAGAACATCAGTTTGCAAGTTCATAAAATAATACCCTCAAAATGATGTACATAATGTAAAAAAATGTAAATGTAATTCCATGTTGAAATTGAAAAGTGTGAATTTGTGATTTTTAAAGGTTTGATCATTTGAGATCACTGAAATAATGTAAATGTGAATTCTCAAGAACATCACTGTTGTATTCAAGTGTTGGTCTGAATGACAGTTTAAGGGTGGTTTATACTTGCTCAGCAAGTGCCAGATGTGCCAAAATCTGCATTGCTGCACTGAGACAGCAACTTAGTTTGAATGCTATTTGTATTTTGCGATTTGGGTCACATCAATTAGTTTTCAGTAATAATAGAAACTCAAAAAACAGTGCTTTAAATATTTAGGTGCAGGTGTGTAGCTTTTCACTGTCATCTGAAGCTCATCTAAAGCTCAGGCATTAGAGTTTTCTTGAAGTATTTCTAAACCAGGCACAGGTAAAGCAGTTAAGTGAACAAGATGCTCTTTTTCTTAAGAGCTTGTTCTAGAAGAATGATGTAAGGTTTCATTTTAAAATTAAATCCACTTAAGATCCCGTAAGGCCTTTTATGGTCATTTAAATGTATAATAAATGGACTCTTCTGATCCAGTCTGTATGAGATCAGGTATAACTCTGCGGTCTTAAACCAAAGTGCCTCTCCCAAACTTATCAGTTAATTATATAGTAGAGGCACAATCACAAACTATTGATTTACTTTAAAAAAAAAAAAAAAAAAACACTTTGGAAAATTACTAATATAATTTGAGTACTGTAAAATGTTTTTAACGAAGAGGCTAACATTTTTGACAACCATTATAACAGGGATTCTTTGTTCTTGTTACCTGATTTTAATGTTACTGGCACATGGAAAAATGCAAAAGGGCATGATTCTGATCTGTACAGGATAGTGCATCTGTTAATAAACAGTCAATTGCCATTCTCTGGATGTGCGTTTTGTTTTTAACTGCTACCATAGTTAATGTTTTCTCAAGTAGTCAGTGTCTCAATATAATTTGGTCCTTGTAAACAGATTTACCAAGAAAAAAAAGCCAGTGTACACACAAGCCTGCCTACACCAAATGTATCAAAATAGGTTTTATTTGTGCACTGTAAAGGACTGAATTATACAGTGTAATATACCAAAAAAAGGATATATTTTTAGACAATTCATAAGACAGATCATACCACTCCAACAAAATGAAGGGAAACAGTGACATCAGTCCAACTTAATCAGATACAAACTTGCATGAAGAGATGGGATTTACAACCACTATCACTTTCACTCAGCTGTTCCCATAACAAACAGCTTTCAATGCAGGCATCACTTCAGGCAGCTGGGCTTAGACACTAAATCCAGTAGTTTATGGACACCATGTGGATGAGCATGTCTACTCTCATACTGCTCTAAAGTAACAGTTCATCTAATCAGCATCAGTCACTACAGCAAATTATTGCACTGCTTTATGTTTAATCATAGAAGAGAATGAATGGAAAACTTAAGGGCAAAACAGTCAAACCAATGAAGATGACAGCAGGACCATCAGTTTGGGATTCTAGTTCCTGTTAAATCGCAACCATTTTACAGGCACAATGATTAAGCTTTGCATGATATCCCCTTTACTAGTAACATACATTTCAATACATTCCAGACAAATTTTGAGGTGCCAAAGCATCGATAATTAAAAGACAATTACAATTACAATGATGATGATGATGATGATGCTGAGACTCCTCATGCTTCAGGCTCTTAAAAAACATTTTTACTTGGTCTTTAAATGGCCAGTGGATCTTCAGACCAGTTGCTCCTTCACCTGTTAATCCCCAATCTCTTCTGGAATGCATATCCATCTCCTTTTGTTGCTTTCTGGCAGGTTCAGAGTACATAATAAATCAGAAGAGAACATACAGTCAATTAGTACTATTCAACACGCGTACAAGTGACAAATAATGCTCATGTCTAATGTGGACTGTGTGAGTTTGCCCCCCCCCCCTTTTGTTGTTACAGGCTTCTTGCATATTACCGTGGTCTGTACATCTGAGGTTTTATAACCAAACCATCTCCACACTACTGAATTCACTCCCCTTTTTGGACTCCTCCACCATAGAGCCACTTTTCACCATACTTATTTCTCATCCTAAGTGAGAAATAATCCTCACGTAACGGACGTGACTGCATTATGTCGACAAGTCAAAATATGGCTATTATCATGATATGGATTTTTTTTTTCTTATCGTTTAAAAAATTATACTGGTATTATTGCGAGCGATAAGATATGGCACACTCCTATTGCAGTTTTTGGATAGCTACTAGCCTGCTTCACATTGCTAGAGCGGTAATCACACCAAGGTTTGGCTAGTGAAACTGAACCCAAGAGTCAAATAAATTTGGTAATCTGGATGATTTAATAGCTAATAGGGCAATTACTTTTTCACATAAAGCCAGGTAGAGCAACTCTTTCAGTAAATAAAAAGATCATTTCAAAACTGCATTGTGTTTACGTGGGTTATCTTTGTTTAATAACTGAAGAAACTGGGAAGAAGGCGGTTTCTTTCACAGTACTGTGTGCGCGCAAGTTACTTTGCAAACCGGAATGGCTCTGGTTCTTTGTTAGTTTATTTATTAATTTATTAATGTCCACGATTATAACAAGTGATAATTAGTCATAAGTCTTTTGCTCTTGTGAAATTCTGAAAGAAACAAGCGCTGAAAAAGCACTGATAATCAATATACCTTATTGATTTCTTTGTGCCGCTCCTTGCTGACAATCTCTTCCAAAATCTCTCCATCTCCTCTTACAAGCCTATGGGTAAACAATTACAGATGATCTGCAGGTTCAGTGAGTAACAATTAAACCATATTGTTTTATTTACTTTCTCATGGCATATTTTTTTTTTATTTGTGTCTGCTATAAGAAGGGCTTAAATACCTGGTGCGACCTGTTTCTGGGTCAGTGACCCGACGGATGACGCTCTGCCTGGCTTCATACTCATCCTTGGTCAGAGGTCTCCTGGTGGAGAAACTGGCCTTTTGCTCATCAGTCATCACTCATGTTAAGAAAAATGGAAATCAATTTCAGTAAAATATGGAAGACCACACATGCATCATGATAGCTGAACCACACATGTAACTTGTGTCTAATGTGGAGTATGTGTATTGTACATGTACACAGACACACGAAATTATTCATACCCCGACAAATTTTGATTTAAAAGTTACTTTTATTCAACCAGCAAGTTGACTGGAAATGACACAGGCGTGACTCCCAGAAGACAAGATGAAATCAGGACTAATTTTTGTCTGATAACCGTTTCTTCACCACGTTTGCTGTGTTTTGGGCCGTTGTCCTGCTGAAATGTCCACTGGTGCCCAAGGCCAAATTTCTCTGTAGACTAACTTGCTGTTGAGAATCTTGATTTATTGCTCTTTTTTCATGGTGTTCACTGTGATTAGGTTCTCTGGTCCACTGGATGAAAAATACCACCCAACTCATTAGGATACCACCATGTTTGACCGTAGGGATGGTGTTCTTAGGGTTGAAGGCTTCTTTTTTATGCCAAATAAAATATATCATTGTGGCCAAACAATTACATTTTTGTTTCATTTGGCCATAAAACAGAAGTCTTCTTTCTTGTCCAGATGAGCATTTGCAAAGGCCAAGTGAGTTTTTGTGAAACCTTTCTGGAGAGGACTGTCTGCCTTGAGACATTGCCACCAACAGAGCCCAGATTCACCAGGATGGCCTTGGTGGTGATCCTTGGATTCTTTTTCTGCTCTCTGACCATCCACCTGGCCAGTACGTCTTGTATTTTTTAATAATACTTTGCACTGTAGCCAGTAGAACTTGAAAACATTTAGATATGGTCTTACAGCCCTTTCATGACTTGTGAGCAGCCACAATGCACAGCCGCAGTTCCTTAGTGAGCTCCTTTGTCTTAGCCATGACTGTCCACTTGCTGGTTGAATAAAAGAACTTGCTGGTTGAATAAAAGTAAGTCAAAATGTACCTGGTGTATGAATAATTTCGGGCTCACACACACACACACATTTCATATTTTCTACAAAACAAAAAAAATATATATCGAACCAAAGAAGTAACACATCTGCAATTATGTTATGATGGTCAATATTTGTTTATCTTAGATTTTAGATCCTTCAAAGTAGCTCCATTTACTGTTCTCCTCAGCTTCACACTTGCATGAAGTCTTGAAAAAACTCTCATAGTGCAGAGCACTTGAAGGATGAGGGACTATGGTTCCAAAAGAAAACTTTTTGCTGAAGGTGCATCTACAATTGTTTGTTTGTGCATGTGAACGCGTTTTGAAAATCAGTTTATATGTAGGCTAACACCTTTACCAATTTATATTTGTCTTAGAAACAAATCTTAGCATAATCCATCATATTAAAATGTCTTTGTTACTATTAAAAATATACATTCAGGCAGGAGTGCCCAAACCTTTGACTGGTACTGTGTGTGTTTAGGCAGCCACCAAAAATTATAATAATGTTCTCAGTTTCAGCATAACTCTTAAATAACTCATACACCTCTGGCCATATTTGTAGATATTCCTTATAGTTTCCATAAGTGCAAAGAGAAATGCAGCAGTGGATTCAGATACATTGTTGTACAGTTCCAAAAGGCTCTCACGCACCTGGACCATGCTCTCACGCACCCGGACCATGCTCTCACGCACCTGGACCATGCTCTATGCCATCTTCATTTTGCCAAGTCTCTAAGTAGGATTGGGATTTTTCAGCTGGAACAGATACTGGAGCAGGAATCGTCAGGGGCGCTTCAATCACTGCTTTTTCGGCTTTTGCTGCCAACTTCTTCAACTTCTTCAGTCTCTTCTTCTCCTTCTTCATTTCCTTTGCTTTCTTTTTCTTCTGTCGCTTCTTGGCCTTTTTGCTTTTTCTCTTCTTCTTGGCCTCTTCATCACTGGATGAAGTGGAAGATGATGAACTGCTTGATGTTGATGAACTTCTTTTTCCCTTTTTCTTCTCTGGTTTCTGGTCTGAGGACAAATACAATTGGGTTCTAAGTAAAATCCATAAATAAAAATCACAAATAAAAATCTAAATTAGCCACAACTCTTGTTCAGACAAAAGATTCAGGTTCATATATTAAATGTACAGTCATATGTAAAAATATCTGCACCCAAGAAAAGGTCAAGCCGAACACTGTGGACGTAAAAGCACTGCTATAAGTGTATTGCAATTACTTCAGTGATCGGTCTCTAACAGTTCACATGCTTTTCCCAGTTGCCTAATAAGAGTTTTTCAGAACATAAGGTAATGTAATAATCTAATCAAGTTCCTGAAGGTTTTTTTTTTAAACATTAAATTAGTTAAATTTGTGATTGCCAATATAAACAGAAAACATCACAAAAACACCAAGAGTCCAAGAAATACCTGTACTAGGGCTCTTAGTAGAAACACGTGCATGCTTCTTTTGAGGGTTTGGACCAGCACTGCTGGAGCTGGAGGATGAAGAGCTCGAGTTCTTACGCTTCTTGCCTGCTCTTGGCTCTCTGCCTCGTCTACTCCCAGACCTCTCATGAGACCTGCTGCGGGAAAGGCTTCGTCCCATCCGAGCTGTAACATTAAAAACTAGGCAGTACTGTATGTTGCAATGGTTATGCTAAAATGAATTCAAAATAATGTGTAATATATATTTATATATTTATTTTTAAGTAGAAACTAATAATCCATCTATAGCTAACTACACAATGTTCTGATAATCAAGCGTTAGTGTTTTCCACGTGAGTGGTTTGTTTTACTTCAGATGTTATCTCCTAACAATTTGATAATCATTACAGTAACACTGATCTCTACAATACTGATATCCCCCAAACCCGTAACACAGCAATCAACGATACGTAATAGAAATAACGGGACCGAATAAGAGATAAAGTTATCCTAACGCATAGCAACAATCGTTATTTTCCATGAGATAAATTAAACAAAGCAGAAATGTGGAATCCAACAGAGTGCAGTACAAAATTACTACAGCTAGATAAAAACTTAATTTGATTTGTTGGATTAGCCAGTCAAATCCAACCCTAGCTGACTCGAACCAAGAAGCTAGTATGGTTAGCTAGCTACCATCTAATTTGCACATTCTGGATTAACGTGTTAGCTAGGTTGAGTTGGGTTAGCTAAGACAGCTAGCCAGCCATCTATTTATCTTACCGAATGTACAAATTACAAGGTAGCTAGATAGCTAACCATACTAGAGGGGCAAAAAGGTTTATAATTCTTCGCGTATGAATTCAGTCACTTACCGACTAAGTGGACGATTTTAAACGAGCTCTTAATACGCACAATGAAAAGCCTAGATCTAAGTTAGCTCTCGACTCTTTTCCTGTAACATCAGATCAACCTGAAAAATCATACTGCCACCTAACGTACAAGGTATAGTAGTAACAGAAAGTATAATTTTGAATGGTAGTACAAATTAACATTTATTTTTACACTTAAAAACGAATAGGTCAATAATTTACATTACAATATTTAGAATGGTAGTAAAATAAATATTCTGCATTTTAATTTAAATACTGTATATTATGTTACGACGCCAGTCGTTTAATTTGCTAGCCTGTCCGTGTTTCTTGTGTCTTCAAAATAAAAGTCCAAGTACCAAGCATGGCAAATAAAAAAGACCCTGCTCTTATTTAAAGTAAAAGCCTCAGATATGTTTAACATGGCAGAAGTAGCTCAGAAAGAAACCACCACCATTGTTGTTCACTGTAGTTTAATAAACAAAGAAAGATACATAATCTAAGTTTTCAAAATATACCAACACAAATGACCAATCTGCTTCAACATGAGTTCTAAGTTGATTTATTTATGTTTAAAGCACGCTCATAAAACATTTAAATTAAATCCATGATGAAATGCTTTGTTTAACCAATGTAATACTTGATGTTATTTTTCTAAAAGAAACAATAATTTAACAGCATTATTGGCTGCAGACATGACAGAAACATGCACTAAAAGAATGAGGCTATGTAAAAACAGAAAAAAGGAAACTTCTTGGTAAAATACAGCAAACCACCCCCCCCCCCTCAAATCTATGGACTGGATGGGAATATCTGCAGGAAAACTGCAGCCCTATTATGTATGTGGCATTACAAAGCAGCATTAACAAAACCATAATTTATTGAATAATTTCTTCACTTTTTTACCAACCACCCAGCACAGGGATCCTGGCCACTTGGGGTTTTGCTGACTCTTCAGCAGGGCTGCAGCCTGATGCCCATGTCTTTTTCAGGCGTACCATCATCCCATCCTTCGGTTCATCATCCCGTCCGTGATTTCTAATTGTTTATTCCATTCTCCCATATCTGATCTGATTTTTTTATTTCCTTCCCCAAACTGCTATAAAATACTTTTGCCTTACAATTTACAATTGCTGCATTGCTTGGTAGTGGATTATTTTGAAAGACGTTTGTCTTTCCTCTGCTGTGTGCCCTGACACCATTGCTTGGTTGTGAATTTGGCATTTTGTACTGTTTTGCCCAGTTGTGAATATCTTTGTACAGTTCTACTTTTTGTAAATAGAACACAAATTTCATAGTTGTAAGTTTGTTGTTGATGTCATATGTATTTTCTGAACCCTTTTGCCATTTTTTACAGGACTCAGGGAGTTGTTTAGTTCACTTGTTCATTGTTTTGGCCTTACTTGCTCCTTAAGGTTTAACACATTACAAAGTAAAGAAACAATCAACAAACAAAACAGTGGCTCTCCTCGCTTTTCAGTTGTGGTCTAAACCAAGACCAGGCCATAACAAATATGTTTAAAGGGACATTAAAGGGTATATTTCAACACAGACTTATTACAACAAGTGTAGTCTGATAGTGTTTGGCATGGTCTTTGTCCAGTATAAAAATATACCATTATGTATAAAAATACTGTGAGAGAAAAGTAGTGGAAAAAAAAGTGAAAACTTGATGTAATCACACATTTCAGTTCAAGTATTAACACCTAGAAACCAAATCTATGATTTGACTAATATTGGAATATATAAAGCTCCTTTATTATTTTTTTACTGTTCTCATTCACAAGCCCAAATGTAAGTTCCCTTTGGGTTCACTGAATAGTAGAACAAGTTACAATGAGAATCCAGATAAAGACATTTTCACTGAAGTGTTTTTTTTTCTTGAAATATCTGTGTAGTTTAGAAAAGCACTTTCAATACAGCTCTGCTAACTTAAATTTTTTTTCTTTCATTTATTTTCACAGAATCTGCTCCATTTGCCTGTGTGAACTGTGTGAACATGCTGTAACAATTGGGATGCCAGTTCTTCCAGGGTTCTTCACAACACAATACTGTATTTGGCTTGGTTATGGTCACCCAATGTGCCCAAGTTGTACAAATGTAATGACATCAATGAGCCATGAGCTATTAATGAGAAAATCAGTGCTACATATGGACAGCTTAAGTCCCAATGATGATGTGATCCTCTTTTTACTACAATAAAAGATCAAAGTATTTAGCATTGAAAGCACTGAAACAATAAGTTTGCATTTGAACAGACTAAGCAAATAATTCTTAACAAAACATAAATAAGTAACTGTAAAACTAAACTGTCCTAAAACATGAGGTGCTGTCTTCAGTAAGCAATGTCATTGAAGCACCATTATATGGATACACACAAAGCCCAATGTTGTGTGAATACAAATATAAAGTTCACTTTACCAAGTTTTTTAGTATTTCCAGCTCATTCATTTCATTCAACTGATTTGACCTATGTTGGTGAGTTCAACAGGAGTGTGGCATCCAAAAATAGGACTTAAAGCTATCGCATTCTCACATGGGAGCTCCTTCCGAAGTAGGTGTGGAATGTAAAACACGTGTTAAGAGGATGTAAATCACGTGTTAGGAGGATGTAAAACACGTGTTAGGAGGATGCTACCATACGCATCCGCTCTGTAGGACTCAAAAGGAGGTTTTTAGCGGCCTTAATAGTATTTTTCATCAACATGGCAACAGTCATTGGACCAACTCCTCCTGGGACTGGAGTGATGTAGCTGGCCTTCTTCCGGACACCTAATAAAAGAGAGATTCAATACAAAAAAAGTTACACATATTAACTATAATAAAAAGATGACATATTTTATAGAGAAAATAGGATAACAAAACTAACAAATACAGTAAATCATTAGTAAAATAAAATTAAACCAAACAAAAATCGACCCAACAAATTTCAGATATGGCAGCCTAAACAAGCAAGTCTTTAATCTGGCTTTAAAAGCACCAATAAAGCTTGTACAGCAAATACTTTTTACAATACTTACATTTACTAGCCTCTTCATAAGAATTTCTACTTACACTAAATTGACCACTCTATTGTATACACCCGTTCTATAGGATAACTGTAACTGTATAACTAGCCCATAAGAATTCTTATACCAGCAGTGACACCAACATGGTTGTTGGCCGGCTGTGGGTGAATTAGTAAGCATTTATCAGGTACAGTATAATTGTTTTGGGGACTAAATGTACACTTGCATATTGTACATATGTGGGAATTTGAAATGCTGATCTTAAATCAGGTGTTTGATCAACTCTTAAGATGGGACATAATCACGTCATCTATTATTATATATAAGGACAAGGCTGCTGCCTCTGTGTGCCACTATCAGGGCTGGATATAGTGCAACCGTTTCTGAACAAATATGGATGTAAATTCAAGATCATCAATGTCTTGTATTTAATATTACAAAACCAAAATCATTCACAAGTTACGATAAGATGCAACTGAGAAGTGATGTTTAATTGTTCTAATACTGACAGTTGTACAACAACATTTTGACTTTTTGCACCATCTTACCTTTGAATTTTATGAACAGTAACACTTTAAAAGACTCAATGTATATCCCTGCAGAAATACTCAATTTGACTCATCTGTACTCTACTCATATATACTCCCTATTCTACAGGAAATACTTCAATTATAAGATCACAATTGACTTTACCAGCATAAAGCATAATTCTTTTTCACCACAGTGTTCAGTCTATGAAAAGTTATTGAGCTAACCAAGTTTCAAATGTCAAAGCTGATTTAAATGAGTGAATTAACTAGGTTTAACTTCTTAGCATAATATCAAGTAGTATAATCCGAGTTGAGTGATCTGCAGCATTAAACTGGATATCCTTTTCATGGGTAGATTGTTGTGCTCACTGCAACAAGTAAAATTGGGGGTGGGGGGGCACATACCATGGAAAACAGACATGCAAGCTGTTTGAATGGGGCCCCCAAGTTAGTCCATTCCCTTTACCTTCAAAGTCCACATCTCCAACAAGTCTATTTTTTCCAGTCAGCGGGTCCTGTATTCTGTTGATGCCCACGTCAATAACTGCCGCACCTTCTTTTATCATATCTGCAGTGATGAGGTTGGGAATACCTGTGTGAAGAAGCAGAGATGGCAAAATGGGAATTTATTTGGAATAACCGTGTGTAGCCACTTAATTAAGCCACTCCACTTACTTTACAATCAGGCTGACAAAATACTTTCTAACACCGAGCTTTTACAAAGGAATGTACTGATTTTCGCAGCTCTTAGCTTACTAAATAGATATAGTACACATTTAACATGTGAAGAAATGATGAACAAATTTTACTGGAAAATGTCAGAAATTACCAGAAGATGCAATTACCTGCAGCTGCCACAATGATGTCAGCAATCTGTGTGTGTTTGCGCAGCTGGTCCCTAGGAGTGTAACGGTGGGAGATGGTCACCGTAGCATCACCTAAAACATGAGAAGAAGCAGAGGTGCATGACTGCAAAGCTGTAAAAAGAGAAGACAAGAACAAGTAGAAACAAAGCATATAACACCACAGAGGGAAACAGAACACATGGTGTGACCCGTCTCCAACTTACCGCCTGGCCGTTCATGTCTTCCATCTGTGTGTAGGAGCATCGCAATGGGCAGACCCACATTTTTAGAACGACCAGCTACTACTACATTCTTACCAAAAGTAGGAATGCCTGAGAAAAGCAAACACAGATCACACAAGCAGAGAGTGGCCTTTCTGTGCAGTGACTTTTCTTTCCAAGTCGTGTCCTAAAATAGGCAGCTTAGTTACTACCATTGTTAGTGTTCACATAATTTGAACAAACATTGCAATTTTGGGCATAGCTATAACGAAGTGGAATTTAAAGCATTAAATTATGCTCTGCCTTCTTTCCCACAATTAGCAGGGCAAACATTGACAATAAGCTGGAATCTGTTTTAAGTCATCACTAACAAGAATGAAGTACTAACCTGTACGCTTAATGATCTCCCACACTCCCCATGGTGTGGCAGGTAACATGGTGGACTGGTCCAAGCACATACGACCAACATTGACCACATGGAAACCATCAACATCTTTATCTGGACTGACTGCATTACATATTCTGCGCTCGTCTATGTGTTCTGCGTAGGAAACAGGGAGATATTCAAACATTTCAAAAAGAATGTGACTTGGGGTTGAATTTCACCAGCATGAATCAGAGCAGTTATAGGACATTCCCTTAAACATTTTAGCACACACTCCCAGTGGCCTCACAATGCCTTCCCACATATGACACAATTTGAAGTGTCAAACAAGAGGGCAGCAGCCACAACTGGTCTCTAAAGAACACACCCATATCTGATCACCAGAGCCATGGAAGCCAGAACACACCCATCTCCACTTAAACGACAGTCTCCGACATACTGCACTCTCCTTCAGTGGTAACTGTCTTAGTCACAGTGACAATTACAATTTATGACCAAAAATCATATTGTTGAATAGGTAATAATCTAAATATTCAAAGAAAATGATGAACGTACCAGGTAAAGGTAGCTGCACCAGAAGACCATCTACTCTGTGGTCAGAATTGAGTTTGTCAATTATCTCCAGCAACTCTTCCTCAGTGATGGAAGTGGGTTTAAGTATGGTCTCGCTACTAATACCTACACACACACGCACACCAAATTAGCAATGCTAAAACCATTAAAAATGCTGTATGAAATAATATCAACATTTGTTGACAGAATATTTAAGACAAACATAGTTGGGGTACAACAAGTTAATATCATATCGCAACACAAGTGATAAAAACACACAAATAAGCACACGAATAAACATCAGTTGGTGGTTCTTACCAACGTCAGCAGCCGCACGGGTCTTATTGAGCACGTAGGAGTGGCTGGCTGGGTCGTCACCTACCAGCACTACACTAAGGTGAGGTCGTCTACTGCCAGCGGAAACCCATTCTTCCACATCTGCACGTGCCTCATCACGGATCTGACGGGCCAACTTCCTGCCTGAGATGACCACAGCCTCTTGTCTGAAAGAAGAGAAATAGGATTAATTCATTAGGTTATGATCTTGATCAAAAAGGTGAGGACCTCAGGTTGCTGATGAGCAGGTTTGTGGTTCGTGTCCCAATACAACCAGAGTGCTGTTGGTGTGGCAGGGCATCTGCTGTAAAAACCTGTCCAGATCAAACTTGATCTGCTGTGGCATCTCTATGAAGGAAGCAGCCAGAAGTAGAAAAAAAATGACAGATACGGAATTAACTTATGTTTCCTCAAACATCTTTATAGAACTGCAGCATAATACATAACTCCCATCCTTTATGAAGGATCCAGTGTAGTGGAATTTCGCTGGTTCCAGGGAACCATATGATAATCATAGACTGGATACATTTAATCAATGACCTCGAATCAGCCTTACCATTCTGGCAAGAAGAAAGAAGCACGTTTCAAACACACATCACCCATTTTGTCCCACAAATCAAATAACCAAAGCAGCACAACAAGCCAAAATGCACTGGTAACAGATTACTGACATTCAAGATGAGTGTCATTAATTACATGACTCAATGTATCTGGAGCTCTTAATGTGAAAGTAATGTAATCTAAACAATCTCCAACTTGAACATGGGGATGGTCTAAACATAGCGGAGGAGGTAGCATGTTACAGACTGACTGTAAACTTCCAGGAATAATACCTCTCGAAATAAGAGCCTTCAAATTAATGTGCAGAAAGCACATGCTTAGCTGTGAAGAGAAATCATTCTTAAACATTAAGTGTCCTAAATATAAGATGCATATTGTATAAGAAGAAATAAACACCTAAAAACATTGTTAAGTGCCATAAATGTATATACAAGAAGAAATAATGACCATGCTAAATGGCTGCAATAGGCCTCTTAGTGCAATGAAGGGCAACCAATAGTGAAGGGCACTTTGGAAGCTTCCTTTATCTTTATCTTACTTTATCTGAGACTGCAGTTGTTCATGCTAAAACCACTAAACTGTATCATGCACTATGTTACTCTTCACCAAAGCCACTTCAGTTTTGGTGGCTTTTCTTGCTATACCTTCAACACTCCCATAACAGTTATTGTCAGATTTTTAAGATAAAATCTATTTCTACTCAAAGTTTACACAATGTCTAATCCTAAGTAATAATTGTGATTATTACGTGCCAAGTGTGCTGCAGCACTGCAGTCTTCCAACCATGACAAGTATCTGGGAGCAATTTAGCTTGGTTAAATCTAGAAAACATACTATGAGAACCTGTATGATGTTTCTCGCCTTAATAGGAGATGTCTCGTACTGAATTACTAGGTCATGTGCATATGACACGCGGAGATTGTGTGCAGGATCAGTCAATTTGCATGCGTTGAATAAGCAAACAGATAATCACACAAAATGAATTACTACTGATAAGGCAAAAGTCTGTTGTGCATACCCATTGGTTTGGGATTTTTGCTCAGCGCAAGCATTCTGAAGGATTTCATCAGCCAAGAAACGCCGGGGAAACCACAAGAGGGCGCATGGTCGTAGCGCAATTAGTTAGCTAACCTATGCTAGCTAGATAGCAAGTTCGCTCTTTTATGTTTTTGTATAACGTCAACCTCCCAACCAAGAATAGTAGTTATTTAACCTCCTTCTGCCCCACATTTAAAACCGATCAGGATTTATAATTGCCTAACCAATTAAGTTTGCATTACGCTACAGACTAGCTAAGACATGACTTGATCAACTGGCTAGGGTTGAACATTTGTGAAATGACGTTAACAGGCAATATACAAACATCGAATTCTATAAACTTCCAAATAATTTATTCAGCAATCAAGATGAATGACATTTACCTTGAGGCCGATAAATGAATACTACATGCTCGATGGTGAGTATCCTTGAGCAGTTTCCGCAGTGTTCTCAGTGTGGCCATGATATTGTAGTTATGACGTCAAATCGAAAACGTATACATATAGTACTATTTTAAATAAATAAATAAATATATATATATATATATATATACACACATTAGAAGTTACAAAGGACCAAGACCAGTGCCGTATAGACCTGAATCCAGACAAACAGACACCTTCGGTCAGGAGTAGCGGACGGTATTTTAACCGGTATCCCCCACCCCCACATGCGTCATAATTTGGGATGGATTACAATTTCATCACCTCTCATTGCGCTTTTGAGTGTATTCTACACAAAACTCTTATATAGACAGCTTTAGAACAGTTACACATGTTTTACAAAAACGAGAGAGAAATAACTGTCCTGGCCCGGCCATGCTTCTAGTTACATACACCGCAAAACATGTAATATGTACAATTTATCACATGCTTTACCAGCACTGCACATTTCAGCATTACTATGCGCCCATTATGTCCAATATCAATGCCGTAGTGCTCTTTATCTACAAAGCACAGTAATGTTGAATGAAGCTTATACGGTCTGTTATACAATAATAATGTTGAATGAAACGACTATTATAAAATAAGCTTCAAGCACATGCTAAAATAAATAAAACAGATTGTTCCCACAAACACCTGGGTTTCGACGTTCTCAAAGCCAGCTCTAAAAAATCCTTTTTGCATCAGTGATAGTGAAACTAAATTTGAATATTTTAAAAACAAGTATTTATTGTGTCTTTGGTGCTTTACAGGCAGTAGTGTGGGCTTTTGCATTTCCTTGGTCCACGCCGACTAAGACCTATAAGCAACACAATACGCAGTAGTTACAAACACTTCCTGTTTCAAGTGTTTTTCACGTTGGCTTTCTTTGAAGTTTTGAAACTTCGATGAATAATTTTCTTTTTAATGTCTTAATCAACAGCTTCGTGAAGACATTTTACCTGAGCGCCAAATAATTTAAACTATCCGGCAACTTCGTTAATTGACGACGTTTTCTGAAGCTGAAGCAAAGTTAACGGAAATGAGTTTCCTATTGTAAGTAAACCAGCTAACGCTTGGTAGCTCGCTAGTTTAATAACATAGCTAGAGAGCTGGCGTCTAATAAGTTAGTTTTTGTTATAGCTGGATACAGTTGCCAACAATGACGATTAGCAACCACAACGTATTTATCTACACATCTGTTAACTGTTTGTTAGATCTTATTAATACCACTACTAAATATCAATGTTTGTTCTTATTAAATAGCTAGATAGTTAGCATTGTAGCTATTGCTACTAAGAAGTTAGATAGCTAGCTAACAAAGCTTCGTCCTGGATATACATACTTATTCGGCTATTCAGAATTAAACTGACAACTTCCCTGACTCTGCACTTAAAGCTTTTTTATGTCGAGTCGAGCAGTTTCCATGTCTACAACTCAAGTTTTAGTCGAACACCGGAAATCACACACTTCTCATTCTTAGGAAGATTTGGAAGTTAAATGGCTGAATAGCTACACGTCTAGAATAATTTCCTGGAACACCTAACTAGCTAACTTGTTAAGATGGTAAACCTATCAGTGGTCGTGTTGTGTGGCTAATAAGTGGCAAAGTGATTAAACTATAAATTAAGATATCAGTGGTGTAACGAAAATGACAACTGTACAGCTTTTGACGTACTAAGCATGAATATAAACACCTAGCCAATCTGTTATTTGTTAGTCATCCTTTTGGCTCTTCATCAGACATCTGTTTCTGACGACAGGGCTGTTTTCGGTGGTTGGCCACTTAACGTAGCAGTGACATGTATGTATAAAATCCACATCGGCACTGCAGTGAGTGACTGTCCCACAGCAGGTGGGCTACAAGTCTACAGCCTAACCTAACTGAACATCTGTAAAGTGCAAATGTATTTCTCATGAAATGGGTATATGAGAGTGAGACTATTGAGCCATTTTTATACATAGTCCCATATTTTATTAACAAAAATACATTTTATGCACCTTTTTTAGTCAAATTGCCGTGTTGCAAAACCTAATGTGAAAACGGGACAATCCAGATTTTTGTTCCCTGGAAATTATATATGGTAACTACAGTAACTCTGCTAGAGTTAAACATTTATTTTTTGCAGTACAGTCTTCAATAAGTACAGATTTATCAAAAGTATTTATTAGTGTTATTTTACGCTTTAATGAATACTACATTTTTAGAGAATGCACATTGTGCTGTTCAATGCTGATAGGCTTGATAATTTTGTTTAAATTTTGTTTTATATCCTATACAATGACTAAAGACTATGCTTGTATAAATGTAGCCATAAACACTTGTGAAACTCTTTCTTTGAGTTACATGGCTGATTTCAATAAATAAGCTTGCCTGAGAACTTGATTTTCAAGAATGCAAATTTGATAGGCAGTTGAAATTAATGAAACACCTGGTCCACATTCTTGTTCCCAGCAGTTTTCAAAGAAAAGTTACATCCATGGTAGAAACAATAACTACTGCAGATTTGTCCTTTTTGTCTGAAAACTGGAAAGTTAGTTATGAATATGTTGCACTACACAGTATAATGGATGTTCTAGACATCAGTCGTGTTTTTGAATATTTTTGCTGGAAATTTCTGTTCAGTCTTTGAAAACATTCAAAAATGCAAAGCTCAGGACTGGTAGTTCAACGTTAATTGAAAAGAAGCCTGTGAAACCTTTTATATTTAAACTATCTGGCTTTCTGTGATTGGCCATCTGTTGCTCTCTAACATCAGCAGCCAATTAGTACAATTATTAATGCTGCTTATGAGTGAGCTAATATCACAGTCAGTGTAAATCACTGTATAGCAGTATAATCAGTGTTTTTGTATTGTGCAGACCTACATGGGATGATTAAAAAAAGTTAATTGCCTTGGAATATTATACTTGAATGTGAATAAAAAAATCTAACACTCATAATAATGTATGTATTATCTGTTATAGGTGTAGTGATAGTTATTCTGAAATTTCAGTCAAAAATGAGCTGCACAATGATACCGGGTTGTTTTCAACAGGTTTGTTTATATTCACTGGAGTGACGAACCATACTACTCATTTTAATTGTAAAGTACACCATACAAAAAAAATGTCTAATCACTTCTGCCTTTACTTTAGTGGGAATCGGTCTTCAAAGACATTCAAGCCAAAGAAGAACATTCCAGAGGGATCTCACCAGTACGAGCTCTTAAAGCATGCTGAAGCTACGCTGGGAAGTGGTAACCTTCGAGCAGCTGTTATGTTACCCGAGGGGGAGGACCTTAATGAATGGATAGCTGTGAATAGTGAGTATATATATAATCTTAAGTAAACTTTGCAATAGTCTTTTAAAAACTATTTCATTTTACAATAGCTTTATTATAAATAAAATTACATATTAATAAGATGAGTTTTAAGCATTTCAAAAGTCAGTTTTGGGCAATTCTTACTTTTTTTGTTATTTATCAGTCTCATATTTACTGCAAGCTTAAAATGATTTTTTCTGTTCGCATCTATTCTGACAGCTGCTTTGTTTCATTATAGCTGTTGACTTCTTCAACCAGATCAACATGCTTTATGGCACGATTACTGAGTTCTGCACTGAAACCAGCTGCTCTGTCATGTCTGCAGGGCCCAGGTGATGAATCGTTCTGAATAGTTCTTATCAGAACAATTCTTATCAGATTCTTATTCTTATCAGAATATATATATATATATATATATATAATTTTTTTTTTTTTTTTTTTTTTTTATTTATTTTCTACTAGTACAATCAAAAAGATATGAAAACCTTAATTTCTCAGCATTGCATTTGGTAGCCTTGTGGGTGCTATGACAAACTGACAAGTCAGAGATCATGAATAACTGCAGTGCACTGTAGTAGGATAATAGAGATGTTTAAAAATGTAGTGAATTACACAAGGTTTCCAAAGAAACAGGATGTTTTGGACAGAGCTGCTTCATCAGCTGTGCAAGCAAAATGCTTCTGAATTTGTAGAATGAGGAACCAATTTATATAGAATGTAAAAATGGTTTGCATTTTGTTGCATATACACTGGAGATCAAAATTGGAGAACAACACACAATTTCCTAAATTTCAAGTTCATTGTGTAGTCCTATGTGAAATTATTCTAACAGGAATGAAATAGCAGTATTTTAAGTTTATTTCATAAATTGTATATATTCTAAAGCACAGCAAACATTAAAAAAACTTAAAAAAGAACACTGATCAAAATTAGGAAACACTTTCAGATACCTGCAAGTTATTGGTGTTAATCTGGCACCTGGTGCTAATTTCCTTAAATATCTGACAAACCCTATTTAACTGGCAGCCTAACTTTCCAGTTTTCACTGA
>JAOYMR010000027.1:13407351-13419077 GCA_025802075.1 Tenebrosternarchus preto
TGGCAAGGAAAAACTCCCTGGACAGGGGTTAGGAAGAAACCTTGGGAGGACCAAGACTCAAAAGGGAACCCATCCTCTATTGGGTGGCCCGGCTGGTAACGGTCCATTTCTAAATCCATGTAGAACTGGAGTGTATGGCCAGTTCAAACGGGAATCCATCCTCCATTGGGAGGCCCATTAATGCAACTCTGGATGGACAGAAATAAATATCGTGATATTGCAGAAGCTTGTGGAAACAATGTCACAGTGAACACAGTAAATGCATGCCATAATCAAAGCTAAAGGCGGTCCAGTCAAATGTTAGTGTGTGTGACCTTTTTAGGCCAGGCAATGTGTGTGTGTGTGTGATATATGCATGTATGTATGTATGTATGTATAAAATGATGATTTTCCAGTAACTGCAGTGTACTGTAGTAGGCTAGTAGAGATGTTTAAAAATGTAGTGAAGTACACAAGGTTTCCAAAGAAACAGGATGTTTTGGACAGAGGTCCATGGAAAAAGCATGGAGTTGGCAGTATTTGTTCTTTCAGGTGTTCAAGAATTTGTAGGAAATGTGAAGAGTTGTATGTAGTTATGGACTGAACAAAATGTCATCCAAAAATTGATATTTCTGTTGGGCATGAACAAGCAGATATAATAGGACGTCCAGGATTGTTTCCTTATGAATATATTTTACATGCTGAATAAGGGAGGTGTGCTGCTGAAACTGCAGTATAAAAGTTGACTGGGGAAAAAAACATAGACTGACTGACTGACACTCCTTGATGTGTCACCTGACCTGAGAAAAACCATCCCACAAATATTCTTTGGGACTGTTGGAATTTAGCTGTAAACTGCTTCCAAATACTACTCCCAAATAACTGATAAAATACTACATGCACGTTTGAAGAGCTCAAACTGTTTAAGACCTGTTCAAGTTCCACCAGTTCTGGAATATACATAGAAAAGAACACATCCTGAGGATGACTTTTTTTTTTTTTTTGATGTTTCAGTAAATGGCAGTTCTTGTTTAAATACCACTATCTATTAACCTACAGACTGTCATTCGTATTTACAGTACAATTCTTCTCATTCCAAGGCCTGCAAAAACTATCCATTACTCATAGCTACTAAGATTTAAGCAAATTTGCAGTGAAAATGAAGACTTCCTCCAGAAAAGCATGGAAATGTGTAAATATTTTCATAACTATGGGTTTCTAATATAATGTGAAGACAATAAGAATTCCTTTGGTGCTGATTTATCATCCTACATATGAAACAGTGGCTAATATACTAAAACACTTCAGAATCCTCCAGGATGATATGGAGAATACCTCTCTTTTTAAGGATACTCCACTTATCTCCTACAGACAAGACAAAAACATTGAAGACATGCTCAAATAATAACTGTGGTATCGTAGCCTGCAACCACTTGAGATGTTCTACATGTACATTTATTAACGCAGCCACTAAAATAACTGGCACAAAAGAACAATTTATCATCAACCATTCCTCCTCATGCATGACTGCAGGAATTGTCTATTGTATTGCATGCAAGAGATGTAATCGGCTCTACATTGGGAAAACCAGTACCTGCTGATTGGTTTCTTGAACTCCTGCCCATCAGAATTAAGGATTTATCCTTTCCAGTGGCAAGGTATTTTAATACAAATGGACATTAATGACATATGTTTGCATTGCCAGTTGTTGCTGTGGCTTAATTAAATGAGAAAACTCAAAGAAAAAGAACTGATCTACTTTCTTGGAACTTTAAAACCCCATGGAATGAATGGCATGATTTAAACATCATGTGACGGCAGCAATTAAAGAGAGCAGGGTGAGTGAAAAGAGTTTTATTCTTCATCTCGAAACAGAAATGTCAGCATCGACTCAAAAGCAAGAAGATTCGTCCATTATACTCGCAAGAGGCTTCTCAGATCCGCGCTGGGCGAATGTGCTGCGTGGACTGGCAGGACATGTGGGCTTAAATGTGTGTAGGAGCTGGTTAATGGCAATATCACACCACACCTGGTGTTAATAACTGGGAGATTGGGACCGAATTAGGTGTGGGTGTGGTGAAGCAGTGTCCCTTTGGCTGGGTGCCCGGCGCACCGTAAAACATCAACTTTTTGTAATGTAAACTGATTCCTCCTACAAATTCAGAAGCACTTTGCATGCACAGCTGATGAAAAACCTGTCTGAAATTATGTCCTGCTTCTCTGGAAACCTTCACTACTTTGTGTTCTTCATCATACTCCTCTGGATGGTGGTACATTAGGTACCACAATAACAACAGTACAAACAGTAAACAAAATGAGTCAAATCTTTCCATTACTTGTGTGATTATAAGTAGATTCCTGATATTTAGTAGAAGAATACAATCAATTTTTCCCTTTAAATATCAGTAATAAAATAATACAAATTGGGATTGTGTCTGAGTTTTGATTTAACGCTGAAAGGTGCTTGTCAGTGAGTGTTTCCAGTCTACCCAGTAAAATTTTGTTGATCCTGGTCTATGATCCAAAATATTTGGAAAGAGATGCATCAATTACCAGAGGATATTAACAGAGCTTTAACTATCTTTGGTTTCAGTGCTATGTTTAAATCTGGACTGAAATAATTTCTGGACATAATTTATCTCCACATAATTGCAATAAATTTTGGAAATAAAGGGCAGGTTTAAAATTGGCCTGTAATTAGAAAGCTAATGGGGATTAGTTCTTTTTAATGAACGGATTAATAACTGAAAGTATTGATGATTTGGAAATACAACCTATGTGGAAGAATTAATTATATTACGCATAGGATTCTATGCTAAGGAGGAGTTCCTTGAGCAAGCTGGAACTGGATAAATAATATGAAAAATATGAAAAAATGAGTAACAAAGTTCTCCAACAGTAAATTATATTCATAACTAAACCTCACTTTTAGTGGTAGGTATTGACATTCTACTGCAAGTCCCACAATGGTTAAGCAAACTACAGTTCATACAGCTTTGATAGTAGTTACATTTTTTTTATTTATTTTGCTCACTGAGCTGATATGCCCTCAATGTTATGTAACTCCTTTGTCATACATTGCTATGCTCCTAGGCTTATGTTATATAATCTCCTCAATTTAGTTTCTTATGTAATATAATCTACTCCATTTAGTTTCTTACTCATCACACATTTCATTTCACATAATTTTTTAAAAGATATATGTTGCACAAAATTTTGTTCTATCTTTCTTCTTTGATTAGCTTTCATGTGTGGAAAAACAGAATGCCTTTTTAGCATTCCAACTGCTTGTCAACAATGAGAAAAATAAATGACATACTATCTATATTAGCATAACGTTCAACCCCCATTAATGGTATATGGTATACACTCAAAATATGAGGGGTGCCATGTAGGATCTACTACTGCCACATTCAAGGGTGTCTTATGAAATGATTCTAAGGGCTTGTGACTGCCAGAGACTCTAAAATGGGGTAATGGGTCCCAAAATCCCTGGTGGTGCCGATGTCTGCATTTACTACTTCTTTACCAGTAGATGGTGCAGAATTCAAACTTAGTAATGGGAGAACATGGAACCGATGTGTTGTCTTTCTTGAAAGACAATGACAGCAATTTTCTCTTGTCCATGTGCCTCATTAAAATTAGTTTACCTTTCTAACGTCAAAAGAGGTGTCTGCCATTGGTTTTTAAAATACGTTGGGGTGGAACGCCAGGGCGCACTGTTGAGCCTTCTGGAGGTGTCCAGGGATTAATTCAGCAAAACACTGACGAAGAGAAGTGCCTACCTGATGACCCTTCTGAAGACCTTGTGATGTTTGTGGTTACTAGTATGAAGGGGGTTTGCTGGTCCTAGGTGAAACTCTTAATGCTTTGGCACTAATTTTAATGACATTTCTTGTGTATAATTACAACATGGAATGTCGTAGTGCGTAACCTATATTTCCGATTAACCCTTTCCGATTAACATTCTACTGCTTACTTCTACATAACTATACGCTTCTAAGAAATGTAGGCTAAACACAAACAATGCGTTATATAGTTCCAAGCATATTTACAACTTATCCTTATAGTTTAAGCCTTAAGTGTACTTACTTAGCCTTATATATATATTGCAGCCTATTTCCTAAAAGCGTCAGTATTTATGAGTTTGATCCAAGTAGTTTATACCTGTTGAATCCATTGAATGCATAACTTCCGTGGCTTAATGTGTAGCGATGAATTGCGCGGTGTGCTTCACACGCCTTGTTTCGAACAGCTAGAGGCGTTTTTGTCCATCACCCACGCGCTACACCCCACGCTCAAGCCAGTAAAATTGGATCTTGATTCCCCAAGGGAGTAGAACAAACGAAAAAAGGGTGTGCGGCGGCACACGATAGTCCTTTGTTCGTCGTATCCCTTCTGCCCTTAAACTAGCGTAATACGGCAGGCTAGAACTAGACTACATTTGTCGCTCAAGATGTCACAGGTTTCATTCGATCAAAAACATTTGTCCTTTAGATAAGCATGCTATCGGTAAGAAGAGGAATTTCTTGCTATACCGTTATTTTTCTAACATTTTGTTAGCCTCGTTTTTAATAGCTTTCTTAAGAGTCATAATTTTATTTTGCCAACCAACCAAAGCGGCCAGCACCTGTTGCTAAAAGTTTTAATACCTGCAGCAGCTTAATTTGTCAGCCCATTAAAATGACAAAATTTTCTTATGCACGTTAATCTAACTCAGAATTTAACAGGATTTTAAAAGTGTGTGGGGGAGTTTATTCCGTTTTAACTGTTGGGTGATGATTCTAACAATCAATAAGCTACAAAAGGCCTGTTCTTTAGACAACCAAAATAAACACGTGGAATATGTCAGTAGACATACAAATACAAACTGTTAGCCTATATACCACATTAATGCCACCATTTAAATAAAATTACAGAAATGTAAATAGATTGTGTTGTATGCGATAGTTTAATAGCATAATTAAACTATCTTAACACAACAAAGTTGAGAGAGCTGTGTACGGACTTACTCTCTACAAGGCAATAGCGTTGGAGTTGCTGTGTAAGATTCGCGGGGCAGTTTGCATAGAAAAGGTTGCATAGATTCCGCGACAGTCTACATAATTGGGTGAACAGCTGACTCCGTGTCGCGCTGGCAGATGGTTGGTATAAGCCGGGTGGCGGTGTGTGTGAGTAGGGGGTCACAGTCATTGTTTAGACGTTTGAGCCCCTCGCGCAGACAATGACTCCAGCCAGGAGCAAGAAAAGATGGAAAAGCCGCTCCTTTTCAGAGTGAGAAAAAAAAAAGCGGAAATGCAAAAAAGTTTGGAGAAATCGTATTGTTTTGCCTGCTGCGTTCGTGCATGCAGCTGTCAGTCTTTCAAATAGACTTAATGTTTAAAACTGTGTTCAATAATGAAATCTCGGATGATATGATCCTAACTGGTTGCGAAAGCGTTTTTATTTTAAAACACCAAAACAAGTGAACAACATACTGAAGAACTGTATAAGGAAATAGAATGGGAGTGGGTTATGCATTCAAGTTAGTATTATTAAGCGTAACTTTAAAATTTTGTTTTACAAAAATGAATTGTTACATGTTCAGAGCTCTGAACAAATGGATAGTATTACAAATTACTTACCGTTCTTTCTCAATTACAAACTGTTTTCTTAATTTTTGATATTTATCTGTTTTTATTTGCAGTTGCTCTTTGCGTCTTAAGCTTTGTCTCAAATATTAATTTATTAAAAAGAAAGTATTTTTATTTAATCTAATTTTATTTACAGTGTTTTTATTTACATATTATGAGCGTTATGTACTTATAATATGTGAAATGGTTTATTATAAACATGGGAATCTTCATAAGACAAAGAAATTCAAAGCTAAATTTTGAATCGACATTTTAAGCGACTTTTCTAGCAAGACAAAACTCATGCACATCCAAATATGGTTTAGCCCCTCCTCCTTCGCCCTGGCCGTGCAGCTCATTCATAGTGTAAGATGAGGTTTTGCAGCATCATTACGTTCTCGTTGTCCCAAACTGTTTACGATTCCATGCACCCTCACCTTTCAATGTAGGACTATTGGACCAACGCCTAAACACCCACTGTGGACCTCTTGTGGATATACACAGCGCGTGGGCTCGGTGGTTTATATGTTACAGGAGCCTAAACAGTAGTGTCGTTTGTTGAAGAGCGCGAGCTTTTATGTATCATTTAGAACAGGTGATCTTTTTAGTGGACCAAGCGCACGTTCCTAAATTACGTTTATTTAAACAATGTGTGCGTACCAAAACTGGATAAATCTATGTTCAAAACTACAGAGGACTTGAACTAGTGAACAGTACTAGAAAAACTGCTTCCGCTTTAAGAATATTAGACACTTTTAAATATATCTTCACTAGTGTTCTGGAGTCAGCAGCATATCAAGGAGGCAGTAGCAGCGTTTCACTCTTGATTCTTGTTTTCCTCGTGTAGCAGCTCTGCACAGGTGACCGGATATTTTTTACGATTTGTTGTAAATGTTTGGAAGTCAAGAACATCTGCCTAAAGAAGTTACGGTTGTGAAAAAACGAACTTTCGGGGAAGAAATGGATTCAGTTCGCTCATGGGTGCGCAATGTCGGTGTTGTGGATGCAAACGTAGCGGCACAGAGGTAGTAAGTCTAATATATGTTTTTAATTATACCTGCGAAATCACCTTTCATATGACAACATTTAACAATTGTTACATTTGTGATAGCTGAACATTCCCTAATGACGAGAATTTCGCAAACTTTAGAAATTGCAGGATAACTGGACGCCGTTATTACAAATCATTTAGTTATTCATAACAAATCGCAAACATGATAATTTAGTGCAAGTTTTGTATTTACCATAACAACAAGTACGGTTGAAAACGCATAGGCTACAGCTAATCTATGATTTCTACAACTACAGTTGTTTTTCGCATGTTTGCTTTTATTTCTACATGCATTTCACCCGTTGCCTCATTTCTTGCCAAAATGACACATCAACAGGTCCGTATCTTCTGTGAATGTGATAACAAAATGACAAGAGGTGAACAGCAGCAAAGAGAGCGTTTAGCATTTCTTTTAGAGCGTCAGTGGTCGGAGGCGTAGAAGTCAGAAGACATGAAAGGACCACCACAAAATACAAGAACTGGGTTTGTCTTATGGCGATTCAGTCAGCAATAATGTTATCTTAAGATTCGAAGCCGATTAGCTGCGTCCGCCTTGTTAAACCCATAAAGAATACTAATCTAATTTGGTAATTGTTTTCATTGCTATTAGTTGTTTTTACATTACTATTCAGTGACGATTGCAGATGCGGCATGGAATAGTCAATTCCTAGTAGTAGGATTGAAGACTTTAAAACATCCACAGCAATAATAATAATAATAATAATAATAATAATAATAATAATAATAATAATAACAATAATAACAATAATAATAATAATAACAACAACAATAATAATAATAGCGGCAACAATAACAATAATAACAAAAAAATAAAACAACAGAGGTACCTATATATAGATTTTTATATAAAATAAATACATGATTGAGCTTTATTTCATGGCAAAAAAGTACACTAATACAATAGAATAAAACATATTTAGTATTGTCCTCTTAGTTGTTTAGCGTGAAAGGTTAGGTTACAACATATGTCATGGTCTCCCATCAAGAACTGTTCAATGACTTTCAACCGATTTACAATGTGAGCCTGTA
Organism: Tenebrosternarchus preto; assembly: GCA_025802075.1. Lineage (NCBI taxonomy): Eukaryota > Metazoa > Chordata > Actinopteri > Gymnotiformes > Apteronotidae > Tenebrosternarchus > Tenebrosternarchus preto. Next base: position 13,415,044 of record JAOYMR010000027.1, read on the forward strand.
GCTTGAGTTACACATGTGACTTCACAAAATAAAAAAGCCATACATTAAAATTAAACTTGCAGAATATATAATTCATGTTCCTTGAGTCTATCTTAACTGTTTGTGCGTTTGTACAAATTATTTCAAAGTGTCACTGAGACAATAAAGAGCGAAGAACTTGATCGATTATTACTGTAGACTACATGCAATGTAACTCCACAGTGAATTACTTTCACATCGAGATTTCACACGGAGAGAAATTGTCCATCTTATTTTTCCCGAAAAAGAAAATAATGGTATAATTTTCGGTTTTGTCAATAATTGTCTTATTTTGGAAATACCAAAATATATACTGTTCTCACAGCACAACCCAGTAAATACTATATGTGATTGTAATACATTATCACGGACTGTTGCCGTTTGACATTTTAAAACTAAACAGTTTATTAAAAGCGACTTATGAGTAGATGTCTAATCTTAACATTTCAGATATATCTATATTAACGATGGCAAAGCTTTTCATGAAGCGTGATGTCATAAACACTGTAAAAGAGGAAATATTCGTTGTGTTTTATTTCAGAATCTTTAGAAATATATTGTCTTTCTATATATTATACATTTTTATCATATATTAAAATGATACAGCTCACTTTGGAGGCAGTTATTTGATTGATTTGATCTAAGTGGTTGGTTATAATAGCATCTCTCAATACATTTCTAATTTTAAACTTGATCTTAAAATGCATGAAAAAGTATAGTACAAAATAACACACAAGTTTGGACTCATAATCTGAATTAATCTCCATGCAGAAGCACTCCATATCTGTACTGGACCCATGTTTAATCTTCTCATGCCTTCTTGGTTTGTAATAGTTCATAATTCAGAATTAGTGTGCAAAATTCTCCAGTAGGATATAATGGGTTTCAAAATTGCATGTACAAAATACATAAAAATACATAAATAGATAAAAACTTTATTTCCACAGTGGAGTAGCACTTTCTCGTGCCCACTTTGAGAAACAACCCCCGTCCAACCTGCGTAAGTCCAACTTCTTCCATTTTGTGTTGGCTTTCTACGACCGACATGGACAACCAGTGGAAATAGAGAGGACAGCCTTCATTGATTTTGTGGAGCATGAAAAGGTATATTTATGTATGTTGATACTTTAAAATATGTTATAGCTATGTTTTTAATGAATAATGATAATTACTCATTAAAAACATAGTATATTGTGTGAATAATGATAGTGTGAACTCAAAGGAGACTGGACTGTGAGCCATGAATTCTAGAGATACATGCTTAAGTCTTATACCATAAAACCTAATTAGTTGGTATTACTTTTTTTGTTCATAGTTAACTGACTACATTTTTGTACATGAACACAGTTTTTGATATTTGTCCTGCCAATGGTTCCTGTAACAAATTTAGATGGAGCAAAGGGGGTAATATTTGATAATTGAGAATACAGAGCATTGTATTTTTTATTCCACATTCTCTCTGTCTCTCTCTCTCTGTCTTGGTTTATCCCTCCATGGGATACTGGGCCACAGTTCATTCCCTTGAGGCCAGTTAAGAAAGAGTTGGAAAAGCAGGAGAGGCTAAAAGGAGGATTGCAGAATTGGTTCATAGGCTTCAAGGAAACTTTTGCTCATTAATTAAAATTTTAAGTGAAAATCTCTCCTCACCTCTTCTCTCCTCTCTATCTCTCTGTCCCCCCCCGCCCCCCCACACACACATACACACACACACACACACACACACACACACACACACATACATACACAAATACATACACACATATCTATGCACCGCTATCTTAACACCGCTATCTTAACAATATAAAGCTGTTAATTCTAGAAGATACCTGTAGCTGCCTGACCATTTAAACAATTCTACCATTTATTATTTATTTGACATTAGTTCACATTTAATTTGGACTTAATGCATGAACCTCATCAGTGTCACTACAGTCACGTAACACAGTGCATGAAGTCTATATTAACAGGTACAATAATATTGTGCTGCTCGTGTTTGAAAGTCCTTGTTTGTTGCAACACCGTTCACTGCTCTGCCATTTCTAATGACTCTCAGTTAAAATACAAGTACATGTCACTTATCCCAGGGCAAACAAAGCATTTCTTATAGTACGTGTATGCTTGTAGATCTGACTGTATATGTGATTCAGTTCATGGATAAAGGGCATTATTTTAGAATGTTTCTGCATCAAATTTTTGTTAATCAATAGCATTTATGTTGCAAAACATTTGTTTCACCAAATTATCTTTCCCTTGTGTCTATTTGTCCTGTTATTCCAAGGAGCAGACAGGAGAAAAGACCAACAATGGCACCCATTATAAACTTCAGCTCCTCTACAGTAATGGTATGACTGTCCTCTTTTTTCAACTCAGGATGATTAAAAGATTAAATACATAAAAGTGTTGGACTTAATACAAGTTCATCTCTTCATAATGCACGTCCCATTGATGATTATATTGCTGCCATGTAGTGGCATAAATAGACGTAAACTGAAGCGTAACAACTAACAGGCACACAAACACATACAGGCATTTGTCTGTTTGTTTATTTGTGTGGTTGACTGGTTGGTTGGTTGGTTGTATCTAAAGCCTAAATGGGGCCATAAGTCAGCAGAAGCATCATTGCACTAGAATGCAACATCAAGAACATCAAGCCGCTTGCCAAAACCACCACATCACTTCATCGTCATGATAAGTGGTTATGACAACCGCTGCATCTCATCCTGGTGTAACACATTGTTTTTAGGAAACTTGGGCTGTTCACTAGCTTTATGGGCAAATGAGACTTTGTGATGCATGAATCTCCCAGTGGTGATGCACAATAAAAACAAGAGACTGACTGAGATGTACACTCCCATGGGCTTTTGCTTCCTTTTCTCTGGCATCACCACAGAGCCCTTGGGAGAGCAGATGAAAGATGCCCATACTGAGGAAAGACTAATGCGAACACATGCACATGTACATCACTCTCCAGTTAACATACCACTGTTTTAACTAAGAGTTTTAACTATTTTAACTAAGCACTATTTATGAGGAAAATGAGTGGCTGATAAAACTAGGTAGTATGTTAGTAAATAGTGAACAGTTTTATTTATATTAAAAAGTTTTTATAGGTTTTAAGGTAGCAACATCTTTTTAGTGAACTATGCAGTGCTCATAATTAAGAGACCAAAATCATAATTAAATCACTTCTTATATTATTTTTCTACATTTAAGGATGAATTTATTTAAACTTGGTATCATTATGTTCCATAAATTCAAACTTGTATGTGCCACTTAACAGGTGTGCGAACTGAACAGGACCTTTATGCTCGTCTCATTGACTCTGTCACCAAACAGGTAACAACTTCTGTTGCTTTCCTGGGATAGCCTGAAGCTTTTAGATAGAGGCAGCAACATGCTTTTGTTACATGAACCCTAGCTAATGAAAATTTCTGTTCTCTGCTCTTCTCTTCACCTCAGCCCATATCATATGAAGGCCAAAATAAGAATCCTGAGATGTGCCGTGTCCTGCTCACTCATGAGGTCATGTGCAGGTAAAACTACACACATCCACATCCACATCCACATTAGCAAGCACTTCAGTCTTTTGTACATACTCCAAGATGACTTATTCAACGTGTCACCTTTGTGTCTCACTGTGTAATTCCATATTGCAGATATGTGTGACCCAAAGATGCAAAGATGATTATATTATGCACTGTAAAAAAAGGGAGGTCAGAGCAGAGGCTGTGGAAGTTTCATGCTGGAGTGAGGCTAAAGCCAAACTAAACAGCAGGGTAAACTACAACACATACTTGATCGAAACTGCAGCCACCAGGCGACAGATAGACAGCAAAACTCACTCCAATCACAGCACATTTAGACGGCAAAACTCACTCCCATCACAGCACAGTTAGACGGCAAAACTCACTCCCATCACAGCACAGTTAGACGGCAAAGCTCACTCCCATCACAGCACAGTTAGACGGCAAAGCTCACTCCCATCACAGCACAGTTAGACGGCAAAGCTCACTCCC
>JAOYMR010000027.1:13419255-13452847 GCA_025802075.1 Tenebrosternarchus preto
TGTTATGCAGGAGGGGCGGAGTGGGAGGCAGGTTGTGTGTGTGTGTGTGTGTGTGTGGGTGGGGGGGGGGGTAGATAAGAGGGGCTTGGTGGTAGTGTGTCATGTTGTGTGTGTATGTATCTTAGAGATGGTTACTTGTGTTGATTCACTCTACTTTTGCTCCTCAGTAGTGTGTATATGGTATAATACTGTATTGCTCTTCAATGTAGTGTGTATATGGTATATACTGTATTGTATAGGAGAGTGAGATGTCTCTTCTGTACTTAGGCCTTCCTAACATTCCCTAAGTCATACTCATTTTTCTTTTGAGTGTCTTTGGTTTGCACTTTTGTGATGTTTACATATAATTGTCTATGTAACTAATGGTCATTATTATTAACTGGTTATTTATCAGGATTTATATTACCAGTTAATGTAAACATAATTAACATTTGAAAAGGTTATAAAATATGTGTCTTGCATTACCTTATATGGCATGTTACCTTTATATGTTATTGCTTCTCATCCACACAGCCGCTGCTGTGAGAAAAAGAGCTGTGGTAATAGAAACGAAACACCATCAGACCCTGTCATCATCGACAGGTAAGAACAGCACAGCGGTTTTGTGCCTCATTTTATGTTATGCACAAATGTTATTGTACATCAGTTATCCTGCAGCATCGTAGAGGATCTATGGTTGGATTTGCAAACTATTCTGGTTTTGGCCTATTAAATTGGTTAGTGCTTAGTTGTGATGCACAAGAAAGAGCAATATTCAGAGTAGAAATAAATAAAACCCCTCCTGGGAGCCTGTGCATTTGTGCTGTTTTTGTTACGATAAGTTTTGGGTTTGTTGGTTTACACGACTCAGCAGAAGCTGCGCCTGGTCTTCTCCATCCTCCTTTAGCATTTATCATTTCTGCCTCCTCCATCTCTCTGTCTCTCTCTCTTAAAAATGCACAGCACTGTCACTCCCCACAAGCTAATGAGAAGTTGCTTGTAAAACCTTTAGTGAGGCAAATGCATGTTTCATATCTCATTATAATATAGCATTAAGTACAATCACATATAGTACTATAATATTGTAGGTAATACTTTGCCATTCTAATATAGCAGATAATATTTTTCCCACTTCCTCTATATAGTCTGACGCTTTACACTGGCTTTCTCAAAATGGAAAAAACGGGTTGTTGTCTTTTGAATTTTCCCAGAATTCCTGTGCATGGCAGCTGTTTTTCTCCTTTCAGTCTATCTTCTCTCCATCCTCTCACCTCTCTAAAAAAAGCCATACTTTACTCAGGGGCTCCATAAAACAAAGGTTTATGTTGCCTATTTTGGTCCTCAGAGCCTGTTACTGTAGCAATGTTGTGTTTGTTATTCTGTATCTGATATGTCTTTACTTCTCAAGGAAAATGATTTCTTATTTTGTCAGTTAAACTAGTGGGTCAACAAGTAAATAAACTCTATTGTTTTGATGACACCAAAGTCAACATGTATTACAGTTAAACCTTGTAAATATGCTAAAACTTAGAATATTGTATCAAAGACATTTTTGTGCACTGTCATATGAACAATTTTGTGCAAAGACATATTTTTATGATTATGCAGTTAAAAGACTTTTGGCCAAAATTAACTATGTACATTAAGATGGGGAATATCTAGTGTTTTCCTCAGCACACACACACACACATATATATGCATAAACAAAGCCTTTCCCAACACCCCCACCTCTCCACCCTTTTGCCAACTAATATTGTCATAATTAGTCATCCTCATCAGGACACCTCTCAAATGCACATGGGAATTGGGATCCCTCAGTGTGCTCCCTCCCTTTTTTAATCTGCTTCCATATTGTTTGGGGTCTGTCATGTTTTTTACTCTCCTCCCCCTCTTCTCAATCTGCTATTCTCCCCTTCCTCTACTAATCCAGTTATTAGTGAAAGGAGAGAGGAGAGATCCCATCTGATCCCCGAGGCGGCAGGCCTTTTGTCACTTTATGACCCTTGCATCTGATTTAAGGATTTGCTTCAGTCACTGCGTAGCTTGTGCTGATAGGTCATGATGGGGAACTGGAGTGTAAATTCGAATTGCAGTTCTGATAAGGCAACAGAAGCAACCACTGCAATTTACAACATTTCCATGTTTTTAACATTTCATGATTTTAGCATGTTTTTTGCAACTTTATTAGCCTGTCATAGCTTAAATGTGTTAGATATTTTACTTCTTCACATATAGGCTGTGATGGATATATATACACATATTGTCTAAGTGAAGTTCAGAGGCCTTTTATTGCTCCATGTAATTCTTCCTGGTTTGTTTGACTGGTGTGTCAATATTAGCTAACACTTCTAGCAGGAACTCCTTAGCATGGATTTATCCTATGGAAATGATCAATTGATTGATGGATCTGCTCAATCAATTTACCAATTCATTGATTAGTGATTCTTCAGTGACTTTCTGGTGAGCTGCTTCTAGTGCTGTAGGTGGAAACTGTTAAATGAGACTTCATTATAACAACAGAGCAACAGAGTTAATACATGGCTGAAACATTTTTAAAGGTTTGTTAGATATATGTGTATGTCATTTCATTTTTACCTAAAAATATGGACCTAAATACTGCATATATTTTATATTATAAATATTAGACAACATGCATAAATTAGTGGGCCAGATAATCTCTCAATCATTTAATTGATGTAAAATCTTAATTGATGTAAAATAACTCTTTTGTAGGTTGTCAGCTTTATGGTAGATAAGGCACTTTAAGCAAAACTAAAACATAGCAAAACAATGGTACTTTCAGCAAAACTACAACAAATACAAAGCAAAGACAACCAACTCCACCCACACACATTAGCACTACACTGAAATAAATAATTGTGTAATTGCATATGCTGGTTTTTGTACTTTTATTTGAGCAGATCCGCAGTTGTCCATCTTTTCTTGTAATCTGTTATGAACAGTAAAGCTACAGTTCGGTTAAGGTTTTGAGGATTAGCAGGTTGCTGCCACACTAAGATCAATATATGGATGCATAGAAAACGATGGACTTAGCATGGCATAGCTTAAGGAGTGGGGGTGCGGTTTGGCTGGGATCAATGCCCTGCAATATCTCTTTAATTGATTGCGCTTTCCGGCAGGATCTCCCTTAACAAGCCACTACTCCAAGAAAACAGAGGAGTCAATTGGAGTACCCCAGTCTCATCAATATCACCCCCCAATATGTGAAACCGTGATGGTTCCTCAAGGGTTTGACAGAAGAGCTCATGTGTATATTTTCTTGTTCTAGCTAAGAAAATATCCAACCATAGGACTCTTTACAGGACATTTGAAATGTGTATGTTTAAAAGTACATGACGTTTATACTTGGTTATACATTCACGTACTAGAACAGGCAATGAACACTAGTACTGAAGCAAAAATGTTGTCTACATATTTCCTGTTGTCTATATATTTGTTGCCCACTGACGTAATTTGAAGACAAGTAGAACTCGACCTAGAGCTATTTGCACTGCTGCAGCTGATCAATTGGCCAAACATGTTTTGGCAAATCTGATGGCAAACCTGTGATGTCAGTATGCCATTAACAGGATTTGATTAGGGGCCTATAGTGAAGCATTATGCTAATGCTTTGCTTTGGTCTCCAGAACCTCTTTGGGAATGAAAACATGGATTTCCCAGGCCCTGGTGACCAATTTGGACTCCTCTTGAAATCAGATAAAACTGTTGTGAAGTTTAATGTTCCTTTAAGGTTCAGTTGGAGTTTCACTTATACTGTTTGTTCTCCCAGTGGTTATGGCAGTAAAGGATTAGGATCCTGCTGTGCTATGTTTCCTTATTTGAAGAGAATGTGCTCTTCCATCTCAGCCTCTACTGTCTTAATTTTACCCTTGAGAGCCAAAAATGTGAAAAGAAAATTCAAAGCACATTAAACAATTTTGATGGTTAATAGAAAAAGCAAATGATGTCATAGGTAACATTCCTTCCTTGCCCCTCTCTGTCTGCCTCTGCAGAGTTTTCAAAATGATATATTTACTGACATATTCAACAAATAAAACATATTTAAACAATTCTGAAACCTTTAAGATGATTGTCCACTTTTTAAGGATTGTCCACTACATGTTTTATTAATACTACAATAACTAGCACAAAAGTCATTGTCATCACACATTCATGCTCAGGCATCACTACAGGAGATGTCTGTTTGATATGACCAGTTTACACTGGAGAAACTAAGAGAAGGCTTTGCTGATTATTTTGTTAAACACCTATGGACCATAAGGAATTGTCATTTTCAGTGACAAAATGTTTTAATACCAATAGACATTAATGACATATGTTTACAATGCCTGTTGTTGCTATGGTATCAATGAAATGAAAAAAGTCAAAGAAAAACGACTGATCTACACTCTTGGAACTTTAGAACCCCATGGAATGAATGTTATGATTTATACAGAAACTTTTCCATTTATATATAGAGATGCTTAAATAATTATACAAATATAGACATATTACACAATGTGCATAAATATTGGATTTTTATAAATTCGCACATGTAACATGTCTCTTACATACTGTAAACATACAAACATGTACAGAGAGAGAGAAATACATGCATACCTGCATCTAAAAACACCTATTCACAAACAACCCCCCACTCACACATCCAAAACACACAGATGTGCACACACACACACACACACACAGGAGAGGACATCTGCTCCCATGAGAATGACAGTCAGAGTGAGAGAGCATTAAGTTCTGAATATCAAATGTGCCTGGTCCTCTTTACAAACCAAAAGGCAAGAACACATATGGATGGCTGGGGCTTGATCTGTTTGCCTTTAGTTGTGTGAGTGAGTGTGAGTGTGTGTGTGTGTGTGTGTGTGTGTGTGTGTGTGTGTGTGCGTGTGTGTGTGTTCATGTATTATGAGTAGTACCAGATTATGATGTCTCATGGTCTTGCATTGATAGCTCATCTCACATCAGAACAGCAGCCTGATTTGCCCAAGCTGTACAAATATGACTTCAGTTGCTTGATCCAAAAGCACCCTGAGCTCATGAAGGATTCATAGTTATAAAGGCATGAGTGAGATATTTAGAAATCACACAAATAAAGTCAGAAGACGCTGTTTTTAGCCCAAACCTTAATGGATTGTAACTTTTCATACGAGTTGTGAATTCTGGCTGTGTTGACCTAGGACATCCTGGACTGGTAATGGGCTGTAAAATATGAAACATCCTGCTGTTGCTCCAGTGTTAAATAATGCTGACCACTAAATGGTGCAAATATAAATATATATTATTTAGGCAGCTCAGATCTGCAGCAGGACATTGTTTTCCATTAATCATTTGAATGGATACAGTTGCTGGGTTTTACAGTATGTAGTTGCAACTATTTTTAAGGAGGGAGGTATTTGCCATCTTGAAGCAGGGCTCTTTAACTCCATGAACATCTGTGACACAAATTACATGAGTATTTACTTTGGAGGCTGTATTAGCCTTATCCTTACTCTAATTCCAACAGAGGGAAAGGGAGAGAGAGGTTGTAAATAAGAATGTCTTGCTCTGTATGTAATTGATTATTTACATTGCCATCATAGTCATATTAAGGACAACTTACATTTTAAGACAACAGCAGTCTTGGGTTACAGGTGATATTAAAATATTAAAAAAAGGAATCTGTGACAATACTTTAAAAGGCCTCAGTGAAATGGAATGTAGTGTGCTGAATCCTGTTTAGAAACTAGATCTGCCAGTCTTAGCTAAGTTTGTGTGTTCCTGGGGGTGGATGTGTACTTTGTGTGGATGTTTTAAGTTTCGCTAATGATTTAATGGTGCTCCCTGGTGCTAGCCTGGCCCCACTGGCTTGTTTGTTTGTATGTCTGCTTTAAGGCAATTTAGAGACCTTGTCCAAGGGGAGATTTAGTCAGTCTACTGATAAAATCTTTGATCCTCTCGGTCCTCATGCTCTGAGTCATGTTACACTCTAGTTTGATTCATGTCATATCATAAATGCTGCTTAGCACATTCAAGGGTCCCTGGTGTGAGATCAAACTATGAGTGCACTTGTGTCTGCTTACAAGTGTATATGTGTGTTTATATGTTTTTGTGTGTATGTGTGTGTGTGTGTGTGTGTGTGTGTGTGTGTATGTATGTGTGTGTGATGAATCTGTCAAGAAGGAGGGCAGGGTTGATGGGCCTGTTGACAGCTTCTCAGCAGGCCTGTGGTGATCTCTGCCAGTCGTTCTGTTTTTCTCCCTCCTTTGTCCTCCACTCCCCTCTCTTCCCTTCTTCACTCCTGTATGCATCTCCCCACATTTGCTGTGGATTAGCCACGGACAGTAAATTACAGCACCCTGGATCTTTGAATGATTCCAAGCCCCATGTCTTCACACATTCCCTCACTTCCCTCTGTTCACTGAAAACCCTTCCATTTTCTATCCCTCCATCTGTCTCTTTGTCTGTGCATGTGTTTATTCTTTTACCTGTTTTTATGTGTGTCTTGTCATTTTCCAGGTTGGTCTGGGGAATCCTCTCTCCCTCCCTCAAACTCTTCTTCTTTGCCCTTTTTTTCACATACCTTCCATCAAGCAATTCAGGGTTTGACACTGTCAGTTTAGCAACTACTGGCATCCTTGGGTCTCTCTCTCTCCTTCTCTCTCTCCATACCCTCTCTCCCCCTCTTCTCTATCTGGAAACAGATGTTGTTTGTCAGATCCTATCATTACTGGCTAATTAAGCAGACATCTCTTCTCTCTTTTCTCCTGCCTGCCGCTCAGCGGTTCTCACAGATAGTCCACTCTTTGTTCCCCTACAGAGTTGAAGTTGTATTTAGACATGCATCTTGCTGTGATGTATATGTTTCAGGCCTTTCTCTTAAGCTGTTGATGTTCTCTTGATTTTATTTAGCATGAGAGTACTCATATAAAACAACCATTAATGTAGCTGCTGTAAGGTGTGAGTAACAAGATGTGGTGACAAGCTTGACTGAACCTTCTTAGAGAACCTTAGTGAACCATTTTTCTTTTTAAGATCCACTACCTCAGCCTTTGCAAAGTATTCAAATTCTTATGAAATAGCAAGTATCACTGGGTAAATGGGTAGAGCCCATGATACTTCATCTTCATTCTAAGAATCCAGAGCTACTGTAATTTTAATGACAGCTTCATCAATGATGCCAGGCAAGGCATTCATATCTCAGTCATTCATATTGCTGGTCGTGTTATGGTACTCAAACTGAGGGATATCAGAGGTTGTGAAGGTCTGACTTTGGACACTTGGAAGTGATGAAAGTATGTGAATGTATCATAATTTTTCCATCATCATTAGTAAATGTGTTGAAATAGGAAGTGTTAATGAGTGCTCCGTTTCATTTAATCTACACACACTACTGAATGTGGTAGTTAGGTAAGTGAAATAACTTAATCAGGTTAATGCAGAAATTGTGTGTCATTCACTATGTTTGTTTGGTCAAAGAAACTTTCGTTTAGGTTCGTTACACAGCCTTAACAGACGGGTCCTGACATGGAAAGGTGAGAGGCCTGGAGAAAGGGCTGGTTGGAGGTGTTTTCTTTTCGCTGGCTCGTGGAGCTGGGTGTGAAAGGTCCTGCTGCGGTATGCAGCAATGGGGGTATCGCTTTAGCCGTCCTGCTCTGCGCGCCCTGTTAGTGAGGTCAGAGGTCAGCCGTGCAGGGTGTTAACCTCAATGACCAGTCTAGCCCCAGTCTGCCAGGGGCCTCTGGGAGCACAGAGTATTTATGACTGCCTCCCCTCCCCACCACACATCCCTCACACCTTTGCTCTCCAAAGCTCTCCAGAGCACAAACCCACCTACAAGTTTGTCCTGTCTGGGGACACCAAGACAGTCATCACTCTCTCTTGCACTCATCCATATAATGTAGTCACGGACCTTTACTGTATACAGTACCTAATATGAACTTTTTTGTGTGATGACAAAAACACTGTATATGTATTATATAAGGGATGTGATTGTAAGCATTAAGCTGCAAGCTTGAGGATTCACTGTAACACAGCTGTAGTTTGGTTTTGATTAATATAGTCGCTCTGACATTTATGGAGTGGCTGCACAGCTGATGTACATGCCATCCGTCAAGCAGTGAATGGCTACAGTTTTATTGTACGTTATGCTATTGGCTCTTACAGATTCTGATTAAGATCTAATCATGCATTCAGGTTCACTTATGTGTACATGGGTGACTTACAGTTCCCAGTGTATCAGACTTACTGGGAAAGCTTTTAGCATGACAGTATGTTTTAATGCCGCACATCTGGTTTTCTAATTTTCCTTTCCTTCCATGTCACGACACTTTTGTTTTTCTAGGAGGGTTGAGGTGGACGAGGGGGATTCTGATGAGTGATGATCCTGAATCTAAAATACCAACCCTTTCTCTGAGTGTCTGTTTCTCTCTGTGTTTTTTTCCTGATTTTCACATGCTGTCCTGTGAGTTTCTTGGATAATCCTTTTTTATACTTCAGACACATACTTTAGAATCATAAGAATTTCAGTATCTGTTTTAATCATCTGATAATTTTTTAAATCTTTTATAGCCTTATCTTTTTAAGATACTTTGATAATTATACTTTATGGACTGATGCCAAGTGGCTGTTCTGTTAAAATGTGTGTAGGCATTAGATTGGTAGCTTAAATTAGATCTCTTTAAAAATGTTTGAACTTACTTGTTTTAGCTGTAATTTTTTGTTGTTAATATCTTCTAAAATATAACATTTCACTTGTAAAATGAACCATATTACACTAAATTGTATTTAATTGCTTATTTCATTTAACATGTAAAAAACTATACTGACTTCAATATAAAGATTTATCATATGGCTGAAGTATATTTATGAAAAGTAGTTTACCTGAAGCTACAGACTTTTTTATTTGCTTTCTGACATCAAATTCTCCATTTATTACAAAAAGGGCATAGAACTAAATTGATTTAAGCATCAAACAACCTGAAGAGGGAAGGACGCACTTCAAACTACATAAAATGCCTTAATTGATCAGGCAAGGCATTTTTCCAGATGTTTTATCTTACACGGAGGACAGTGCTAATCGCTCGAATCCACATGCTACATTTGGACCCTAAGGAAGTCATTATATTACTGTCTAAATGGGCAAGCGTCCAGCTGTGGTTCCCTGCGCTCCTGGCCATGGGCCACGTGCATCACAGCTGGCATTGGATTCTGTTTACAGGATGCCCTTTTGCATTGTGGACAGTGTACTTACTGATGCACTATTCCCGGGCCTTTTTAAAATATAGCTTAAGCAAGTTGTCACTCTTAGCAGGCTGCCCTGTGCTGAGAGACTCGTGTTTACTCTTGAGAAGTGAAGCAGATGCAAATAAAGCCCATTCAGAAACCTGCCCAGGGACTCCCTCTGACACTCTGTGAAACTGATCCCCTGGTTTAAGACTCAACCCCACCTTTTGTCCCCTAACAAGCGCTCCTAAAAGTGCAAAAAGAATCGACCGTTGCCTGACATTATAGATTGTGAAATCAGCTCAGAATGGAGCTTTCGGATCTGACACTCTGCTTGTATTCAAAATGTAAATTTACAAAGACTCATTTATAAGCTTGTGATTTTTTAGCATTAATGGTACAGTGGTTCAATCAGTATTATGAAGACACTGTTGGATATATAGACAATTAATAAAATAGTGATTTTCTAATGTCATGGTGGAGGAATACTTAAAGTGGAACTATTTAAATCATCTTTTGTTTTCATTAAATTCTTTGACAGTACCCTAAAACCTATTTACCAAGTTACTCTGTTTACTGATTTACATTTACTGTCAAACATCAATCAGATCTTCACCTTTACTACCTTCTCCCCTTCTGTTAATTCTTAATATCACAACAACGCAAAACAAACACTGTTGATATTAAACTTTCCCCCCACAGCACAATTGAGATTGGGTGGGTGGAGGGGGGTTGTAGTGTGGCAATAAGGGGGTGTCCTGAAGTCCTAATTAATTATGCAAGACGGGTCTAATTATAATGCAGCGAATGGCTGCGTGGCAGAAGGTGCGAGGCGCTAAGGCTGAGAGATTTGCATGCTAAGTGGGCAGGGAGGGAGAAGTGACTAATACATGCTAATGTGTGCACGGCCAAAGTGCTTTAATTTTGGGTGTTCGCAGCTGGTCGTTCCTGTTCACTGCTGACTGTACAGGGTGAAAAGTTGACCAAGTGGACGCAGCTGAAAGGAGAGACACGTGTGTACATCTACTAAACCAAATAAATATACCAACTTAGTGGTAAGGTTTACAGAGAATGAGAGAGAGAGCCATGTGAGGTTAGACTGAAGTTGGTAAAGGTACCCATGAATAAGGTACCACGATGCAGCTGATGTCTGTCTGCTCTGGAACACTGATGTTACTTCAAAATGGAAAACACAAAGTAGTCAGCCAATCACAGCTGATAAATACTTTAAATACTCTGAATACTCTGCAGGGCAACTGGATGACACTTAGTTTCCATAGATCATCTTGCATCTCCCTGTAAACTCTCTGTAGAAGTTCTTGAAGAGTTATTGATGGGGTAAAAGGATTCTGGATACAACTACTTATTTTTTCTCTTCATTCATTTGTTTAAATACTCTTATGATGCAAATCTGTCCCTATAATAATGACTGTTGAAACACAATCTATCAATCAGTCAAAACTAATTTTGGAACTGTAATGTTACCTGTAAAAACAAAACTGGTACAAGATCAAAAAAAGATCAAAGATCAAAAAACAAAGATTGTCATGTGCACGTTCCCATCGTTTCTATTAATTAGTTAAATTTTTTTGCCATTTCATACCAAGAAACATTTGCTTGGACTCCCCACCACAAAGGTCCTTGTTAGCCAGTTCTACCCATTAATTATTATATGAAATGTTTTTAAAGTCACAAAGAAATCATTCCACAGCTAATAATGATAAAGCATTTGTATATGTGTGTGTGTATGTGTGTATGTGTATGTTTGTGTGTCTGTATCTCTCTCTCTCTTTCTCTATGAATGTGTGAAAGCAAGAGAAAAAAAGGAGAGCAGATGTTTTAGCTCTACACGATGAATCTTTGCCAACATCAGTATAACAATGTTAATTGTGCTTTGCCAACATAGCTCAAACTATTGGTTCAAAGGTATAGGTTGTATAATAGTTTTATATTTAGTTTTTAACTAGGATTTAGGTGCCATTCAGGATGGAAAAGAGGCAATATGACTGAAAGGAGTAGACCACTGTAAACTACCAAAAGACATTTTAGCAGTTATTTCTCTGTACAATCTCTCTAGGTTCTTTCATTTTGTTAGCTTGTTGGTCTTAATTGATCTTTGCTTGTGTTGTATGTGTTACAAAATGTTATCCCATACACAGAGTTTAAAAGAGTTAAATGTTTATTTTTTTTAATTATTCAAATATATTTCTCCCTCCTTCCCTCCCTCTCTCCCTCTCTCCCTCTCTCTGGTTTTGCTGGAATATTACTTCCCAGTTCTCACTCTTCTGTCCCTCCTTCTTTTACATTGGGGACTTTGGGATTGCGGCAGAGCTGGGTTGCCATAGCAGCAGTCCCATATTGCTGGACGATACACTCCTGGGATTTAAAGTCTCTTCTCCCCCTTTGTGGGGGGAGTCTTCATCTACCTGCTTTCTCTCCATCACTTGCTTCTATCCCATATATCCCCCTAGTGCCACCTTTGTCTACCTCAGTGAAGCGTGCACACAGACACACACGTACACAGACACACACAGACACATACACACAGACACACACAGCTATGAACACACTGTCATATACAGTCATTATAAAATGTTTCAAAACGAATATAATATGCTGTAGATATACATGCCTCTCTCTCTTTACTCTGTCTGCCACAGATTCACAGACTTGCCCCATGGGAGTTTCAGGCACTGCATTGTGGGATACTGATGTCCCTTGGGCCTGCATTGCTGTTTTGAGTCCATTTAAAAAAAAATACCTAGTTCAGTCACATTTTAGTTTTGGACTTTCACATATCACCATCACTTTTATCACCATGCTTTTTCAAATTTCATGATTATAAATATTTTTTAGTTTAGTTTATTGACACAGAGTTTATTAGTTTATTGTCTCAGCATGGTCTACTAACAAGCTTTTTTATGAAACTTTTTTTAACCTCTTTTTAAAACCAGATGTATTAAAGTCTGCCTTTGTCTTCTGCTCCCTACAGATTTTTCTTGAAGTTTTTCCTCAAGTGTAACCAAAATTGTCTGAAGACAGCAGGGAACCCAAGAGACATGAGAAGGTTCCAGGTATAAAACACAACTTGCATATGAAAGTTACATTCGTAGTTGTACAGTAGATACCAGTGCACACAATATTAAAAAACATTAAGTTTAAATGTAAATTACAATTTTAATCAAGACATTTAAACCTTATAAACAAGACCTTTATCTCTTATAAACAGCCCTTATTAAAGTTTGTATTCATATATTCATCATCCAGAAGCCATACATTGTTTTGCTTTGAGTGCCCCGAGAATGTAAAAGCGCTATATCTGATAAAAAGAAAGAGAAAGAAAGCAAAAAGCAGGCCGGAGGGAGGCAGGAGCAGACTGTGAGATGCAAAAATCACAGGAAATCAGCCAAGATGTTTCAGGAAGTTGTCAAGATTTGAGTGATTGGCTCCAGATGGGGAAGGTCAGATTCTGTGACCCAGGAAGTACTCACTGGGGACCCTCCCGCCTCACTTCCTCCCACCCGTCTTTCACTGCTGGAACCCCCCCATTTGACATCTCTTCCTCTTGCCCTCCCTTGCTCCCTTCTTCTCCTCTTTCCCCATGTTTGTTTTAACTCTTTCCTTCTGACACATGCTGAGAAACGACTTCCACACGGGTTCCACACCTCTAATCATCCGTGCACAGAAGCTTACTGCAGGATTTGTGATGAGAATTTAGTTATTAATTCTGAGAACATGAATTGTACTCCTACGTTGCCACCTACCACTAGAAAACTGGCTCAGTATCCCCTTGGAACATTTCCCCTGAGCAAGCCCGATATCCTCCTGGAGCAGTTCTCCTGAGTGGGTCTGGTATCTTCCTAGAACAGTCACCCTGAGCAGGTTCGAGATCCTCTTTAAGTAGTCCCCTGAGCAGTCTGGTATCCCCCTGGAACAGTCACCCTGACCAGGCCTGGTATCCCCTTGGAGCAGTCTCCCTGAGCAGTCCGGTATCCCCCTGAGCAGTCCGGTATCCCCCTGAGCAGTCCAGTATCTCCCTGATCTGAAGCAATAATCCCATGCTCGTACTCACCCTCAGCGTGTTTACAATCTGCTTTTTCTTCCATTTACACTCTTTACCCCTCAGTCACTCTCATTTTGAACTTTTGTTCATTTCGGCAGCCAGACTGATCTCTCCCCATATGTTAGTGATAATTCTCCACTTGTATCAATACTTGTATCTTCTTTCCCACACTCTCTCTTGTGTCACACCTAATGCAACATAAATTCTGTATTTTTACAAATGCACATACATAACATACCTATGAGAGTAATATTTATATTCTTTTGGCCAAATGTAATCCTAGTCAGGATGTTGATATGTTTGATGTCATTGAGGAATGGACTTGACCTCAGAAACTTCAAGACTATCTGCTGATAAACCACAGAACAGAGAGAAAGAGAGAGAGAAATAGAGGACTAACTGTGTCATTGTTTGAATGGAACATACCCAAACATTTCCAAAATGTATGCCATCAAAACAGCATCTAAAGAGCATCTTCCAACCTTATAATTCTTTTGGGTTTTCCCCACACAGGTGGTCCTCTCAAGCACTGTCAGTGTGGACGGTCATGTCCTTGCTGTATCCGATAACATGTTTGTCCACAACAACTCCAAGCATGGCCGCCGAGCTCGTAGAATGGAGCCGGGCGACACTCTGGAAAACACCA
The DNA here is from genome assembly GCA_025802075.1 of Tenebrosternarchus preto. Lineage (NCBI taxonomy): Eukaryota > Metazoa > Chordata > Actinopteri > Gymnotiformes > Apteronotidae > Tenebrosternarchus > Tenebrosternarchus preto. The sequence continues at coordinate 13,433,169 of JAOYMR010000027.1, forward strand.
TGGAATATGGTGAGACCAGCTAGAACTTGGGCCATTTAGACAAGAACTCCAGAAACCCCAAAAACCCCACAGGATCCCAAGACACATTGAACCTATGACCCTTATATACATTTTTACTAGTCATAATCCGGACTGAAAAATGCATGCTGTTTTTTTTTCTTGTCTATTCATTTTACTGCAGTTCATGTCAAGTCAATGAAAATAGCTTTATGACTTGATGTTGAAGGCTGTAAAGGGGCATGTATTACATGTACTATATTTACATCTGTATGTTTCCGCATGAACAGCAACCCCATGTATCAAAGCCATCAGTCCCAGTGAAGGCTGGACCACAGGAGGAGCTATGGTTATCATAATTGGTGAAAACTTTTTTGATGGCCTGCAAGTGGTGTTTGGGAGCATGGTTGTGTGGAGTGAGGTTAGTAATAGAACAAGCCTATCATAGTATCACTACAATCATTCAAATAATATACTTTATTATGTGATTGCAGACTTAAAATATTGTCCATATTATGATTACCAAGGTTTATTGATGATTCCAATAAATTTAATTTCCATGTTAATAGTGGTAACTACCAGTATAATTGCTGTTTTTATAAATACAAATTGGTCACTGCACATTTAACTGTAAATGTTTTTTTTTTTTTCAAATGAACTCAAGTTCTCTGTATCTTTTTTTTTTTTAATAGTTAATAACCCCCCATGCAATCCGAGTTCAGACACCACCAAGACACATTCCAGGGGTTGTAGAAGTCACACTGTCCTACAAATCAAAGCAGTTTTGCAAGGGGGCACCAGGACGTTTCATTTATACAGGTGGATTTTTTAACACAAAGTTTAAAAAACTACTCTTTAGTATTTGTTCAGTAATAGCTTTACATTTGATCAAAGCTTTAGATAGAATAACAAAATAGTTACAATTCATTTTAAACTATTTATGTATTTGTATGTGTTTTAATGTGTTTTAATGCGTTTCCATGTATTACCATGTGTTGGTATGAACTTTTAATTTGTCCTCAGCACTAAATGAGCCAACAATAGACTATGGTTTCCAGAGGCTTCAGAAAGTCATTCCTAGACATCCTGGAGATCCTGATAAACTGGCAAAGGTCAGACAGAAATCTTTTGTTATAATCGCAGAACCTCTATATCATATGTGAATAGGCATGTGCATGTAGATTTGAATCCGTGTCTGTCTGTGTAGGAGATGTTACTGAAAAGGGCAGCAGATCTAGTTGAGGCCGTCTATGGAAACACTCACAGTAATCAGGTAACAGCTCAATGATTATCTTTAGTAGTTTAGATCTTTATGGAGACTTTGTTAGACCATAATGGAAAGACTTCACAGTGGAGTCATGATTTTTCAGGGGTTACTGATAGGGAGCTATGCAAAGAATACTTTCAAAAAGAGCTTTTATTTTGCTCTTACAATATGGAGGAAAATACTTCTGCCTAATTAGCTGTCATTATTGAAAAGGTCAACAAATATTTAGAACTTGAACAGTAGCATATTATATGAGATAATCAGGCTAAATGTCCTGGCCTTATAGTGTAATTTCAAGTTACACAAGTCAGGCATGACAAACTCTAAAGCACGGCACATTTCCTGATTCAACCCATCAGCTCACCTCTGTACTGAGCCTTTCAGAGCAGAGGAAACACTGAACTACAGTGCTACAGTTCTTCAGGACTCATCTCCTATGCCTGTACTCACTCTAACCATACAGGAGTAGGAACTGTAGAACTGGAATTTCTCTTTCTTTCTTCTGCCTGTAGGACATTTTGCTGAAGAGGGCAGCTGACATTGCTGAGGCTCTGTACAGCGTCCCTCGGCCCCACAGCCAGCTGCAGGCCCTTCCCAGCTCTCCGGTGCATGGCAGCGTCATGGGACTGAGCTCCTACCCTTCTCAGCTGGGAGTGAGCATTGGAGAACCTGGACAAACTGGTGGCCAAGGTGGCAAGATGGACTACTCTACATTTTAAACAAGCCATGCACAAGAGTATAGCCCACTGGGATACATTTTACTTAAGAGTGTTCATAAAACTACATGATGTGCATAAGATTTTATACACTCATATAAGACTACATAAATACTTAAAATAGGCATTACCTGCCAAAAATGATGCTTTTGCCAATTTTGGAGACATTATGGCAGATTTTTGTTGACAATGTAATGTTGTGTAATGTTATGTCTTCTAACTGAAGTGACATAATGGCATGCTATCACTTTGTAGCAATATTTTTATATATTGTGGTATATAGTTCCTTATTTTTAAGTAACATTATAAATGCATGCATGTTATAACTCTAAATGTTGTTTTATAATATTTTTAATATCTACTTTAAATAGCATTCTTGTTAGCCATATTTTTTTTATTTCATTGCAGAGTCAGGTAGTTATTGGCTAGAAATATCAAATAAATAACATGCAGAAGTCTGTTAGCAAATGCCATTTCTCTCCGTCTTCTTCCAAAGGTTACATGCGTAATTCTACCAGTTTATCTCCACGGGGCTACCCTTCCGCCTCCACACCCCAGCAGTCCAGCTACGGCTCAGGAGGAGGGATGAGTGGAGGATATGGAGCAGTGCCCATGAGCAGCCTGGGTGTGCCTGGCTCCCCTGGCTTTAGCAGTGCCTCTCCAAACAGCTCTCCTTATGGTAGTAAGTCTCCCTTCTTTGTTATAAATTAACACCTTTCCCCAAAATGCTGATATTGTTAAGTACAAAAGGAAGTTAATGGTAACATGACATTTTGCATCAACTGGTCCTAACTAACTTAATTTATTATTGGAATATTGGAGGATGTGTACCTTTATTTACAAGATTTCCTCGTATGTTCTGTTTAAATTTCTCATTCTAACAGTTTCTACCAACATTTATTTATAATGGTTTCTAACAATGTTTTATCTCATCTCCTTCTGTTTCAGTTATGCCATCTAGTCCCACCATTCCAGGATCCAGTTCTTCTTCATCTCTTCTGCCCTTCTCATCCTTTCCTTCCACAGCCAAACAGAAGAGTGCATTTGCTCCTGTACTGAGACCCCAAGGTTCACCTTCACCTGCCTGTCCGACCTCAGGAGGCAACAGCTTCAGAGGTGATATGTTTAATTTTGTCTTCTGAAGGTCCTCCCAGTTTTATATGTGCATACACCATACACACTACACAATACACAATGCCATTTCTAATACCATCTCATTTTTTCCTTATCCTGTTTCAGCAATGACAGGTCTTGTAGTTCCACCAATGTAAAGCCAGCCAAGACCTTCCCTGATGTTCTGCTGAGACTATCAATGTCTCTACCTCCTAATGACTTGCAGCATTATCTACATTCCACGCAAAGCTCCTATAAGCGGCGACAGAATGATGTAAATTATGAATGATAGCAAGCAGTGGGATGTGCCACTGGAGATGATGAGTGGTGAAGACAGTGTTATGTGAATGTGACAAGTGGGTGAGATGAGAGCATTGAGGAGTTTCAGTCAGGTTGCTATAAGTGTGATTTCACCTGAAAAGACTTTCTCTTAGATGCATGCAGAAAAGAGCACATTTTCTTGTTGTAACTTCTTAGAGAGAAAAGAAGCTTCACCAGTCTGTCGGTCATTCAAAGTTGTTGTTCTATGCATCAGCAAACTCTGGGTCACATGCTCAATGGATTCTCATCACACTCGAAGAAGCAGGGTGCTACTAAATCCCTGAACGGACTGTCCAAAGCTTTTCTGAGGTTTGAGCAGAGACCAAACCTTGTTCACAAAGACATTTTACAATGATTATAATGAAACATTCCATTTATAGAGATGGACATTTTATTTTATTTCTTAGCTCCAAAATAAGGGAAATTTTTACTTTGTGTCTTCCAGGGTTGTACACTGATGACCTCATATATTGTCTTATTTAATTAAAAAAATGCTATATAAGTTATTGTTTTTAGTTTAAGTAATAATATAAACAACTTTTTCATCCTATTTGTAATTGTTATAAACATTGAATATGTTGTTATTACTGTTATGTTACAATTTTATAATGAATGTTAGTGTGTCATGTTTGAATCCAAGCGTTACCTGGAGATCTTTTTGTTAGAAGAAAAAAAAAGTAGTATTTTTTAAACCAATTTACAGTGTGGCATTGTGTACTGCTCCAGGGTATTTTTTTCAAGAGCGTAGACATCATGTCTTGTTGTTTGATTGTTTGGGTGACACCTTTTATAAGCCTTATATATTTGGAGTAAGCATGCAGGTTTTTAATGCATAGACTATACAAGTAGTTACTACTGTGTATGAAGAAGTTACTATTGTGCATAAGTAACTACTAAATTTTCTAGTTCAGAAAGGCTAGATCATAAATACCACGTACATTAACCGATGCCAGCTGAACCTTGAACAGATTCATTCATGTGCTTTGAGAATTCAGGTGTTATCAGCAGTGCCCCTGTAACTATGCAGAATGTGATTAGGATAAATTATGAATGATTATCCAAATGTGAGGAGACTCATCACCATGCTTAGAAACGTCAGCAAATGCAAATAAAAAATGACAATTTACAAGACCTCTTTATTGACTAAATAAAATTGTCAACATTTTTATTTATGTTTCACTATAAAACAGTGCGATTTTTGCCCCACTGGCTATGCTAGATACACATATCATGTGACTTAGTGTTTCCCATTCAGTTCTGAGAAAAGTATCTAATAAATGATGCGGAACTTCATTTATTTTAGTACTTGACAAGTTTTGATAATCATATAGTATAACACATCACATGCAAATATAAGTAGACAATAGGTTTTTTTTATTTTTTACCTTCTATTTCTGTGAGGCAGTTCTACATGGCAACTCAATACTGCATTAGCAACAGTTATCAACACTACTTTAAATGAAAGGGCTGTCATTATTTCATGATGTGGAAAAAGGACATGATAGACGGAAATGGATTTTGTGCCTTGGTAATAAGCGGTTTTCATCTCATATTGCATCTGTTGATCTTTATATCTTTTGTTTATAGATTATCTCTTGTAATGTATTTCATGAAAGAATGATCAATGAGTTCAAATCAATTTTAGGACAGAATTAATGGAACTATTACTTTCCCACAAAATAATATAATACAATAATATAATACAATAATACAATAATATTCACGACTCCACTGTGAAGTCTTTCCATTATTGTCTAAAGGGTCTCCATAAAGATCAAATAAACTTCTATCCAAAGTAAATAATGTAAAAAAGATTACTTTCATATGTAGCATTTCTTCATGCCATGTTCCAGTGGGAATGAAGCAAAATTAATTTCTCAAGGACTGTTAGCCTTGAGGAGGTTTTCAAAGGGTCTTAGGAATTAGCTGGAGTAATTTTTATTCTGTATTCACTGACTAAACTGAATAGTCTTTCATATATTATATATATACAAAGTAGTGAGTACAACTGTTTAGTGACCATCTACCAGATTTGTTACTGAATAGAAGCTTTCCATTTTCTTGTGGTTGGATAATGGATTTAACCAGTATTTGGTTTAATATTATTAATACCAAATACGTATTAATACATATGTTTTATTAGTACCAAATACGGTAAAATTATTATTGTGCAATGTATGAGTAACTGTAAATAAAAGCATTTTTAAGCATTTCAAGGGACCATAAGAATTCAGGAAATTAACTTAATCTTAATTTAAGTTGATGCTGGGTATTGTAATTGGTTATGTTTTCTCAGGTAACTGAGCTCTTTTCAGCTCCTGTTCGATCTTGTGCATGTGTGAAATGCCTTCCCAAAGGGGTTCAGCTCAGGACAGTCAGGAATATTCCACCGTTTGGTATTAAAGAGCTCCTCAGGGGAAGAGAATCATTCAGAGAATTCTAAGGTATCTGCATGGATCTTAGAAGGCAAGATGCCTTTATGAGCTTCAGAATGTACCTGGTGCTGTCATGTGCAGTCACATCATCAAGAGAGACAAGTCAGTCAGTTCCACCAGCAGTGATACATGCACAGGCCACCATCTGTCACTGATGACATGGTACACTTTTGGATCATAACTAATGCAAGTTTTTTCTTTCTGTGTTCTTCATTCCATCTGGTGTTTGAGATGCAGGTTAACCATCAGCTCATCTGGTGTTTGAGGTACAGGTTGACCATCAGCTCATCTGGTGTTTGAAGTACAGGTTAACTATCAGCTCATCTGGTGTTTGAAGTACAGGTTAACCATCAGCTCATCTGGTGTTTGAGGTACAGGTTGACCATCAGCTCATCTGGTGTTTGAGGTGCAGGTTAACCATCAGCTCATCTGGTGTTTGAGGTGCAGGTTAACCATCAGCACATCTGGTGTTTGAGGTACAGGTTGACCATCAGCTCATCTGGTGTTTGAGGTGCAGGTTAACCATCAGCTCATCTGGAGTTTGAGGTGCAGGTTAACCATCAGCTCATCTGGTGTTTGAGGTGCAAGTTGACCATCAGCACATCTGGTGTTTGAGGTACAGGTTAACCATCAGCTCATCTGGTGTTTGAGGTACAGGTTAACCATCAGCTCATCTGGTGTTTGAGGTGCAGGTTAACCATCAGCTCATCTGGTATTTGAGGTACAGGTTAACCATCAGCTCATCTGGTGTTTGAGGTACAGGTTGACCATCAGCTCATCCACCTTTTTTTGTGTTTCTGAGGCTTATTAAATCAAACCTTCAGAGGATATTATTTTCTTTGTCACATTAGTGCCTGAATAGTATTCCTGATAAGTTCAACAGTTTTTCTTAATAACTGAAATAGTTTTTCAGCCACACATTGCTATAGTCTTTCATAATCTACCAGGCTGTTTACTCTTGCTAAGCCCATCAATGTATTCTTGCCTCTCAACAATGTAACAATCAGTTTTCATATATATTTTGGCTCAGTCTCTAGCAGTGTTCTTCTGATTTTCTTGTTGATAGTGTTGAGACACTAGCCACAAATACGTGATGCCAGTGACACACCAGAGTGAACTCTGACCCTTTTGTTAGCTCTCCCTTGTAGGATCTTATGATGCAACAGCACACAGCTACCAAGAAACAACTGAGCCGCCAACTGTCCATTTACTTCCTGTCCCCTGAAACAGAGGGCTAGGCATAAAAAACACTGAAGTTCCTACACAGTTTGTCCTATATACATGTCAATATAATTGAATATGTCACTGTAACATGTCAATATGTAACAATTTGAACTTTAACCTCAGTCATTATTTTATTTTTAATTGAATTCACTGAAAGAAAGAGACAAAATAACAGAAACTGCATCACGTTTGAGTTAGTTACACACTACAGTGTATTTCATAAAGGGAGTAATCAGATCTGTGTCTCTGAGGATGTACTGTAAATGCACTGGAACCACTGAACAATTTGCAATACACTCACACAGGTAGGCGCCGTTACAGAAGAGTCGATGACTTCTTCTGTCACCTTCAAGTGGCACTTGCCATGAAAACCCAAGCTGTTGCCTCAGCCTCAGTTTCCTTCTTCCTTCTCTGTCATCTCCCCCTGCCTGACTCCATCAGCCCCTCCCCCTCCTACTAATTTGACAAGTTAAATTCTGCTTTGTTGTCAGTGCCTCAGCACTCATCAGTCTAATACGTCCTTGTGCCCAGAGGCGCAGCAGCCATATGTTGCTTTTCCAAATGATTCCATGGCTTGATTTTGCTGATGTCTATCAGGCAGAGTGATCAGAGGTGCCATTTTAACACTGTCTGATTTCAGTTCAGTGCTTCAGAAAGTTTTTTTTTTCTCTCCTATTCCCTTCAGACAGGATTTCCTTCACACAGGAAATATAACTGCTTTACCCAGACATGTCCTTGCTATTAGCATCACATTGTCAATACAAATAAACTCTAGTACACTTACAGTGTAGAAAAATAATCCTCCCCCTTCTCAAGGGATATGTAGAGTTAATTTCCTCAAATAGCTATGTGGCTACTTAGCTAATACAGCCAACTTTACTTGTGTGTGTAGTCTGTGTGTGTGTGTGTTTAGTCTGTGTAACCATATACATTTTTAAAGTGCGCTGAATTTCAGAGACAAACGTACTGGGGTAATGCCTTGGGGGCAATATATTTATTTGTGAGCTCAAGCCCCTTCGCTACACTTTTGGTCCAATCGCTAAGTCCTTTATTGTAGTCCATTATAGCTTCTGCAGACCCATGCACCCTTCCCCTCTCCCCTGGGTGTCAGTAGAGTGGGGTGGCAGATGGAACTGACAGGGAGCAGTCTCCTGGGACATTTCCCAAAACAAAACAAAAATGTTACACACACGCACACACACACACACACACACACACACACACACACACACACACACACATACACACACGAGAGAAAGAGGGTGAGAGACTAACATTTTCATATTAGGTCTAAATGTATACATTCTATCATGTTTTTTTTTTTATTTCTATGATTATCTAAGTCTGAACAATTCAATTCAAACCAGTTTAGTCTATGTGAGACCCCATATGATACAGTTCAAATTAAAATAGTAAAGCTTCAGCACTTACTTATATTTGAAAAATTATGGGCCATGGAATTATGGGTGATGGAATTATGAGCCATGCTATTAACCTTATTATTCAGGAGCTGAGTGATATTGTGACTAAGCTTCTTTAGATTTGCAGTAACAGGAATACATTATTGTAAATACATTATTGTAAATCAAATGTAAACAAACAAAAACTGTTTTCAGTTCTGCATGAAAAAGAAATAATTCTACTAAATAATATATTTGATTAAAGGCATTCTTATATTTGATTAAAGGCAAACATAGCAACATTTTAATTTAGATACTTAGTTTTTTATTAAATCTTCTTTGTTCATGTTAAAATGTGAATTTAAGATCTGAATCATGCTTCGCATTTTTTAAAATGAGAAAGCTATGAATAATTCTGAGCTCTGTCATGTGACTGTTATTCTCAGCACTCTGAAACACTTAAAAGAGAATTAAACCAACTGACAAAGCTCGGTTGCCTCTCTGAAAGAACTTGGCATTTTATAAAATTGTGAACACTAATTTGTTTGAAACCGAAGTCTACACAAAGGTGAGGAGGCTATTGGTTGGGTGATAAATTAAAGCTGCACTGTTTGACAGCAGCAGCAGTAGAAACGCCCCTCAGCCGCCAGTAGTAGGTATGAAGGAAAAGCCACCAGCTAATTGACCTGGCTTCTGTTAGGCCATCAATCACTTGGGGGTAGTGACTAGCCCCCAGTCTGTGATGCACTATGTAAGGGCTCTCTCACTTAACCAACTTAATAGTGCCTGGCTTCAAGTAATGTTATTAGCTCTGCTCATTGCGTCAGATGTGTACTGCTTTTTTTTGTGTGTGTGTGTGTGTGTGTGTGTGTGTGTGTGTGTGTGAGTGTTTTGAAGGGGGGTGGGATGCTACAGGGGGGAAGGTACCTGGTGGTTGCACATTTGACACAATTTATGATCAATAGCCTAAAGGATCATTTATAACTAGGAGCATCTCATCAAATGATTGATAATGGTGAATGGTCCCAGTGGTTTATGATTGGTTTCTCACATTGTGACAGACAAGTCGACTCATATTATCATTATAACAGTCAATTTTGCATTAAAAAAGGATGGAATATTATTTCCACCCTCTGAAGTAAATCAAGCCATTATTGATTGATTTCAAAGCTGTATTGATTACATAACTGTGTATATATCAGGATTTAAAGCTATATCAACTAATGTTAAATAATGTTTATCTTAACAAAGTTTAACTACTGTTAACTAATGTGTAGCTTAACAAAGTTTAACTAATGTCAGCATTTGTATTTTTATGTATAGTATTATTTTGATTGAATACATGGCACTGCCCTCTGCTCTAGTTATTTAATGTCATTTGTTGCAGCTGACTGTATTTTTTATGCATTAAACTAGAAGAATAAGTTTTGTTGTGTCAAAAGCTCAAACTAATGTCAGCTTTTGATTCCACTATTTATAAATAATTTCACTGTAAATAAATTAGTTTTTAAAATGATTTCCCAGACCACTGATGATCTATATCTCTGTTTAACTCTAACTTTACAGCTAACCTTAAGCTGCACTTTGTTTTCCTGTAAAAGTCCATTTTATTATGTTGTTGTGTATTACCTTTTCCTTGTATTACCTTTTACCTTTCCCTGATAGACCATCTCTATCAGAAACACATATTCCTAAATAAATTAATAGAAATATCCAAGCCTTCTAACATTCCATATCTAAATAATGAGCAGACAGATTGTTGTGAGTACTGCAGAGTGCTAATATCAAACTCTTCTTTGTGAGTACTTCTGTCTCGCTGAACTTCAACATGCAGTGCCATGAAATAAGTTAATCTATGGGCAAAACAAAAAATTTATTAATATAATCATCACTTGTTAATTTAATAAATACTTATTCCACTTGCTCAAAATTCTGATAAGAACATTAGGCAATAATTTAACCCTACAGTAAATATATTATTTATATTATATTGTCACTCTCAGTCCAACTTCTTAATTTAAAATCAGTTAAAGCGTTTGCTTCATTTTTCTTGTTGCTTTTGAATAAACAGCCCAGGAATCAAATGAACTCTGTAGTGCCTGTGAAAAAAAAACAATATATGAATATAATCACTGGTTAATTTAATAAATAATTACTCCACTTGCACAAAGGTCTGGTGAAAAATAGATAATAATTTAACTCTGTAATATTTATATTTATTATTTATTATTATGTTAGCATTTCCAAGTGTCCAACTTTTTTAATTTAAAAATTGCCTCATTTTCAGAATCTGTCTAGCTGCTCTTGACAATGTCTTGACAGTCAAATTGTTTATTCCAAGTCTGTATACTGTAGATGAACAGTGGAGATCTTGTAGCAAAATATGTGCCCTCTGGGACACTAGAGGGTGCTGTTGGTGCTTGCCTGCCAAAGGTCAAAGGGGGCAGAGTCAGTGCAGGCTGGAGAACTGCATCCAGGTATCCAGGTAAAGAGGATGGAAAGTTGGTGTGGAACCAAAGTGCAGAGATACCACAGAGATACCACAGAGGCACCAAAGAGATACCACAGAGAGGGCAGCAGATGTTGGAAGTGGAGTGGCTGCAGCCTCAGAAGTGAATGAAGCCACAGGTGGTGTAGTGGCTGCAACTCCAGGAGGTGGGAACAAGTGCCACAAGAGCATAGAGGATGAAATGAAGAAAAGAAACAGAGCCTAACCAGCCTCGACAGGGTGCAATGGAGAGGTCTGCCTAACCCAGCCTCGACAGGGTGCATTGGAGAGGTCTGCCTAACCCAGCCTCGACAGGGTGCATTGGAGAGGTCTGCCTAACCCAGCCTTGGTGCATTGGAGAGGTCTGCCTAACCCAGCCTCGACAGGGTGCATTGGAGAAGTCTGCCTAACCCAGCTTCGACAGGGTGCATTGGAGAGGTCTGCCTAACCCAGTCTCGACAGGGTGCAATGGAGAGGTCTGCCTAACCCAGCCTCGACAGGGTGCAATGGAGAGGTCTGCCTAACCCAGCCTCAACAGCCCCTGTGTCATAATGGGTTTGAATCATTTTTTCATTTACTGCTTTGGCCTTGAATCAGGTTTATATTTATTCGATAATCAATAGAAACAAAGCAATCAATAGAACCAATTCTTTTATGGTTTCATTTTATTTTTATGTGAAAAATATAGCCCATTCTGCTTTTTAATGTGTCACAGTTATATACTCCAAAATAATACATTTTAAATATGGAGCAAAAATAAATGTAGTAAATTATTACCCTATTAGATCATTAATTCCACAAACATAAATCTTTACAAATAACATCTTTGCACATTCTTTTGCAATATTGTGACATAAAGCCAACATTTGTAGCCTATATTCACTTTATAGTGGTGACTTTTATAGAAGGTCAATTTCATCACACCCATTTTGGTCTATCAAGCAGGTGAGTAAAACAATGCAAAACTGAACATTCTAGTGGCTAAACAGTTGGGTCAGGTTCCTCACTCAGAGTATGAACCTCACTCAGAGTATGAACCTCACTCAGAGTATGAACCTCACTCAGGGTATGAACCTCACCTCACTTATTTTTAGGCCCTTGCACACTGGTAGTGCATCTCTAGATGGTTGGATGCTAGAGATGAGCTGATAATGAGTTTTAGATGTTTAGGGCAGAGCAGGATTCAGCGTGAACCAATCATGAAAGGGCCAACTGCTGTAGAATGTTCTAGGGTGGAGAATCTTTGAAAGTAACACAGAGAACCAAAACATTTTGCAGTGCACAATTACATGCATTTTATCAGTTGCTCTATCAAACAAAATAAAGCTCCAAATCCTGTTTAAATATATTTTAAAAAATATATTCAACCTCACTTCTGAGTGCAGTATGTAATTAAATATGCAGGGTATATATGATCAAATAAATCCATTAATTAATAGGGGTGCGGATGTTTTCTCTCATGCATTAATTACATCCTCATTAGCATATCAATTAGATGAATCAGAGATCATGTAATTAAAGCCCAAGAAGGAGCACCTGCTGCCTCTGTTGATGTGTGTGTCTGTGAGAATTCATGTGAGATAAGCACGATGGAGTCATCAGTCTAACACTTCATTCTTTTTTATCTCTGATGGAATTTGTTGTATTCAGAATGTCAGTTTGTTTTTAGATTATTATTAGAATATTTTGGCTACCACATAGTAAAAGTTGTTTGAAATAACTGATGAACAGCATTAAAAAGTAAATAGTTTAATTTTACATGCACATATGACCAGTTTCATGATTAATTCTAGTTTTTGGATTAAATTACAAGGTCCATGGAAAATTACCACTGAAAATGTAGTTTAGGTCTGAGTCATGGAAATAACTGAGCAAGAAGAGGTGTCAAGTTCTTTATTTATCACTTCTTTTTGGCCATACTAATTTGATGATACAGTATTTCATTTTAAAGTAATGTTTTAGTTTCTCTTTCTCCATTAGCTTTAACAGGTAAACAAATCAAACAAACAAACAACAAAAAAAAACATTTCGAATTATTACCGCCCCCTGCTGTACTCATGTGGCATACATAAACGCATTTGAACTCTCTGTAATGCAAAGCTGCTTGTTACAATTTTAATTTATGTATTAATTTAATTTATGTATTCATTTTTAAATGATTTATAATCATTTAAAAGAGGTATACATTTTTACCAAACTTTGTGCAAGTAGAGTAACTATTTATTAAAATTAGCCAATGATGTAAAATTTTGAATATTTTCCAGATTTGGGGACATATCTTTTCCCATACATTAAAGCAAAAATACACACACTTCTGTCAAAAGCACATCTACCCTTAGTGACGTCATAGTCTTAGAATGTAAACAAACAAGTCTGCAAAAGAATGCATCATGTTTTTGTTTATTGTTTTTTCTTTAATAACTATCAAGTTTACAATAAATAAAAACAGATGCATTCTTTTGCAGACTTATTTGTTTACACATTTATACATTTTCTTTAATAAAGAATCTGGCACAAAGTGCCACAAGTAGCAATCTTTGCTCTTTCTATATTGTAATGGTGTGTCTAAGCATGACGCTCTCTTGCTAAAAATAAAGTGAAGGCATGGAGGGTCTCCTTCCCCTAGGGCCCATACCTTCTCCCATGGACCATACCTTCTCCCATGGACCATACCTTCTCCCAGGGACCATACCTTCTCCCAAGGCCCATACCTCTTCCTCTGGACACAAGACCATGAAGGGCTTTGAGGAGCAACATTCTTCTGTTACTGAAGAATTTGTTTTTTGGCAGCCCCTGACTTCAAAGGAACTTTCTGACATCACGTATCTTAAAATGTCTGTTATTTATTCTACAATAGTTGTGAATAATCTAGCATATGGGAGTCAAACTCCTGGAGGGCTGGAGTCTTAAAACACATAATTCAACTCACTAATTATTTGCCAGGTTTTCTGTCATGAACAAAATTCAACCAAAACAACTATACCCAACAGCAGATGGCAGTATAACACAGGAGGTGATCATTTAGAACAAGATGTTTATAGTGCAATAGACCTCACCTGCAAAACTAGTTTAGATTTTTTCCCCATATTTCAACTGTAATGTTAACAAGAATGTGAATTATTCTGATCTTCGAAAACATGTTGGTTAACTGTTATATGACAACATTTAGAACAAACAGGAGTAAAAGGGTCTGTTGTTTTACTAATACTGTGGCATATAATGTTATTATTTAAATCTCTGACTTAAAACTCTGACTTAAGGATTTTTTTTGCCTTAGTCATAACTACAAAAGCAGTATATGCAAATATTGTCGTTCCATTAGTTGACAACTTGACAGCATGACAATATTTGCATCATTATGTTCTTATATTGTACTAGCAAAGACCATGGTATGAATTTGTGATAAACTAACAAACATTTTAACATATAACTGAGTATTTATTCCAAAAATATGCCTATAACCACAAGGTCATTCGATCCGTATCTTGTAGAGTGCAGGACTAAATTAGCTGAACTAATGAGAATCGCCCCTAAGGCATTCTTTACCTGGAGAGAAAATGAATTAGCAATGAATGATTTGTGCAGTTTTTGAGTGCTTAGCTGAATAAGGCCAAGATAATAATTAGAATTCACATCACATGCTACTTCTGTAAGCTTGATGCATATGGCCCATCATTCCAGCAGAGTTTTGGTCACAAATCAAAAGTAAATAATACAATTCACAGTTATGGTGCATAGCACCAGAGTTATTACAAGATTTCTTCCAATGCATAAAGCTGGGAATAGTATGTATACATGTCCTCCCCTAGCTAAACAAATAGTATGTGTACATGTCCTCCCCTAGCTAAACAAATAGTATGTATACATGTCCTCCCCTAGCTAAACAAATAGTATGTATACATGTCCATCCCTAGCTAAACAAATAGTATGTATGCATGCCCTTCCCTAGCTAAACAAAGAGTATGTATGCATGTCCTTCCCTAGCTAAACAAATAGTATGTATACATGTCCTTCCCTAGCTAAACAAATAGTATGTATACATGTCCTTCCCTAGCTAAACAAATAGTATGTATGCATGTTTTCCCATTAGCTAAACAAACTTTAGCTTTCATTCTAAAAAGCTCCCAAACTACTGAATAACCTTGAGAATTATGGTAAACAGATGTTATAATGTTGTCAATTCACTTCTTTCACTCACTTTTTCCTTCAGCTCTGTTTCCTTCTGGCTCTTCTGTTTAAGCTGTGTTGCCTTAGCCTGCCAGAGTCCACAATATATACCCCTATTTTACACACTGTATTATCTTGTATCTCAGCCCAGTGGCTCCTCCCACTCTTTGACCCCTCTCACCTCTGACCGAACCATCCACTTCTCTGTTGCCATGGTTCCTTTCACTCCACTTCAGGTTGACCGGGAAGCTGATCCTGGGCCATTCCTGAACCAAATGGGTTTTGAACACACTCTTCAAGTCCAGACTAGGACTTTTATGAACCCAGAACAGATTTATATTGCTTACTTGTTCATATTACTTATTTTGTTCTTTATTGTTTACATTGTTCCTGTGGTGGTGTCTGATGTCAACCAGACACCCTGTTCTTTTGAGTCCTGATTCCTCTCAAGGTTTCTTCTTAGGGAGTTTTTCTTTGCCACCGTTGCTTTTGGCTTTGCTTGCTTGGGTCTTGGACTCAGACATCTGTAAAGCAACTTTGTGGTAATGGCTACATAAATAAATTTGTCTTTGAAATTTGACTTTAGTCAAAAACAAACAAGTCTCTAAATAAAGAAATGAGTAAATATATAATTGCAGTATGTAACTAGATTGTAAAGTCTCTGTACAAAAGCCAGAAACAACACTGGCATATTGTAAGGGACACACCCAAATAACCAGAATTCTACAACCTTTTTGTTTAATTTATAAACCAGACATTTGTATCATGAGATTTTTGCTAGACCATAGCAGCAGTTTGACAAACACAAGGCTGCTTCAGACCACTGCTATATTCAATATCAGAGCATTTTTCTAAACCTGGGATTGAGGCACAAAGATTAGGCTACAGAGTGCCGCTAGAGGGCCCACAGACAAGCCAGTCTCCCTGTGGGTTAAACAGGCTCAGTGCTTTTACACAGGCTATACAGCTTATCCGCTGACAGTGAATGTTGAAATGATATGGTGAACTAGGAAATAAGAATTTGAAATGGATGTCTGCAGTCATAATGTAGGTAGTTTATGCTTCATCATTCATTAAACTGGTCACCTGAATGCAGACATAGTCTCTGTACATAATAATAATAATAATAATAATAATAATAATAATAATAATAATGACGATGATGATGATAAACAAGTTATATAGCACTTTTCAAGGTCCTATATAATAATAAAAATACATATAAATGTATTTTTTATTATATATAAATACAGATGCTTAAAATTGGGATAGTTAATTGTGAAAGGTTACTATGTTCAGAAGAGAGAACAGAAAAGAATACATGAAATATATACATTAACTGGAAGCTTTAAATTTTTGAATGCTGTAGTACAATAATATGTCTTAAACACAGACTGTGCTAGTAGACTGTACCAGACTTAAACACAGACTGTGCTAGTAGACTGTACCAGACTTAAACACAGACTGTGCTAGTAGACTGTACCAGACTTAAACACAGACTGTGCTAGTAGACTGTACCAGACTCGAGAGCTATTCATTTCTCAAAGCAGTCTAAATTTTGTCATTGAAAGTTTACACTGACTCATCTGGAACAGTAAATACAGTGAAAAAACTAAGCACCAGAGAGAGTGGTGTTGAAGAGTGCTTTCACCACAGCAGCACTGCAGAGGCAGGAGGCTGAGACAGACAGGGAAGAAGCCCTGAGGTATATACAGCAGTGATGCAGGAGTGAGGTATATACAGCAGTGATGCAAGAGTGAGGTATATACAGCAGTGATGCAGGAGTGAGGTATATGCAGGAGTGAAGTATTCACAGGAGTGAGGTATATGCAGGAGTGAGGTATTCACAGGAGTGAGGTGTATGCAGCAGTGAGGATCTATTTGCTTCATTCTCATTACAGCCAGTTACAGATAACAAATGAAGCTGCCTACTTCTCTTGAGGACTCTTTGCAAAGAAAACATGCAAGAAAGAGCAAGAGAGAGAGACAGGAATGGACGGTGAGAGAGAGAGAAGGAGAGAGACGGAGAGAGAAGGAGAGAGACGAAGAGAGAAGGAGAGGGAAGGAGAGAGACGGAGAGAGAAGGAGAGAGAAGGAGAGAGATGGAGAGAGAAGGAGAGAGACGGAGAGAGACGGAGAGAGAAGGAGAGTGAAGGAGAGAGACGGAGAAAGGCATAGACCTCCAGTCATTTTCCCCTCTCTAGGTTTATTTCTTTGTAGGGTGCATTTCTGTATCGGTGGCAATAACACACACACACCACACAAATACACACTCTCCCCCTTTCCATCACACACCGCATTTCAACCCCCCACCGCGGACAGAGTAGCATGAACCCATCACACACGGTGCAGCAACAAACCTCATGGGTCCTAAACACTGCACCTCAGTTACAGGAAAGCTGTGTGTACTTTGTTGGGGACAGGCGCAACACCATAGGCTGGAGAGAGGTGTAGCTCCCAGCTGAGCATGTTTTGAGCATTTCCCCCACACCTCCCTGTGCTCAGAAATCTGCTGGCTGCTTCCAGTAACAAGCAACCTTCACAGAAAGATGAATATCCTGCTATACTGACAACAATACAGAGCATCACTGCAGTAAGAGTTGCTTAAAGGTATCGGATTATTATTTACAACTTTCCATTTGGTCTTATTTGCTTTGATCTAGTTCAATGGACAAGCACAGCTGTAAGAGCTGAGAGCACTGGAGGATAGCAGCAGAGTAAGATGGAGCACGTGAGATGAAGCCTGAGTCGCCTGTCTAATGCCTTTACACCCGCTGTTGATTCTCTGCGCAATACCGAAAGAGACAGGCAGGGAGAGAGAGAAAAAGGGAGGGAGGGAAAGAAAGGGAGAGAAAAAAATAGAGAGAGGGAGGGTGAGAGAGAGAGAGAGAGAGAGAGGGAGGGAGGAAGAGAGAGGGAAGAGTGCGCTGTGCTGCGGCAGCTCTCTGTTCACTAAACGGCTCGTGTGGGTCTGCTTGCCTGAAAACCCCTGCAGCAAGAGAGAGTGAGAGAGAGCGGGAACGTGTGTGAGACACACAGAGTGCAAGGGAGCAAGCGACAGAGAGTCTGAGAGAGAGAGAGAGAGAGAAAGAGAGAGAGAAAGAGAGAGCAGGAGGAGGGTGGCCAGGCTTTTTCTGCTGCTGCGGGGCTGCGTAGAAGTGAGGCGGCGCTCTCCGGTGGCAAACACTCTCACCAGCATCGAGCCAGCAGCCCAAGCCCTGGACCCCCCCAAGCCCTGGACCCCCCCGAGCCTCCCCAGAGCAGCAGCAGCAGGCGGCACGCGCCCGCCGACGCAGCGCCATGGCACAAGCCGCCAAGCACCTCCGCAAGAACAAGGACTTAGAGGCTGTCGCCGAGCAGGAGCGCAAAGAGAAGGAGGAGGAGAGGGTGAAGAAGAGGAGCCGTTCACGGGACAAGAAGCGCAAGGTAAGAGCAGGAGAGAGTGGAGGAGCAGGAGAGAGTGGAGGAGCAGGGGAGAGTGGAGGAGCAGCAGAACCCCCCCCCCCCCTCCTGTCTTGAGCCAAAGGTGTTGGGACAGTAGTGGCACAACGCGGGAAACACACCTGCTGTAAGCACATTCTTAGACTGCTACACACACACACATGCACACATACTCTGCCACACATATGGTACAAGAGGAGAAGCAGTCTGCAGCATTGCAAGGATGCACTGGACACTCAGGACTGTTTAGAGAATCACACGTGAGCTGAACACGTTCAGAAACAGGCTAGTAAAAAGATAATAATCTAAGTCAAAGGGTATTTGCAGTTTCCTCTCTTAATATCCAATTTCCTCTCTCAATATCAATATCAAATGGCTGAAGCTGCTTTTCCAACAGAGCTGATACCTGTTTGCCATTGTGCAGTATAGAGGTGTGCCGGCAGTCCTTTGCTTGGTGTAGCTGTTAGAGCTGTGATCCCTTTTTCTCCAGTGCACTGCAGAGTGTTATATTACAGCTTCTCCCTGTGAGGGCGGCTCTGTGCATGTGTCTGCGGTGAATAGACGTCGATATTCTCACTCGCTCTTGTGCTCTTTCTCCCTCTTCTCTTGCTTCTGCTTTCTCTGTTTGCATTTGGTTTTTGAAAATAAAAGATCATTCAAAAACAAAAGATAATTAATGTACTCTATGAACAATATATATAGACTTCTGTAGTAATCCATACATTCTACATACAAATGCACATAGATGTCCATGTACTTGTGAGACAAAGAAAAGCCCAGACAATGTTACTGCTAAAAGTCTGAAAAGCTCAATGCTGATGGACTGTCTTCATTTCTGCATTCATACATGTACTCTTTTGTCTTTTCATGAACTTTTCTGTGGTGTTCTAGTGTTATTCTGTTACAATGATTATCGTTCTATTCTACCTCTGGTCAGCCTGGACAGACTGTCTGTCTGACTGTCTGTCATCTGTATGTCTAGCTAGACATCTAAAGGTCTGTCAGTCTGTCTTTTTGTCTTCCTATGTGCCTTTCTATCTATCTATCTATCTATCTATCTATCTATCTATCTATCTATCTATCTATCTATCTATCTATCTATCTATACAT
>JAOYMR010000027.1:13453019-13470360 GCA_025802075.1 Tenebrosternarchus preto
TCTATCTATCTATCTATCTATCTATCTATCTATCTATCTATCTATCTATCTATCTATCTATCTATCTATCTATACATATTTAAATAATAATAAGCAACAAAAAATAACCTGACATACCTGCCAGACTCAAATATGTACCATAGATCTGTCACATGACCTATTCAATCTTATTCAATCTTATTTCAGGTATTGTGTTGCTGTGTTTGTTTATGTTCTACAGATGTTCATGTTCTGTTTTATTGGACAAATTATATTTCACTCTCTTACAGAATTTTGTCACACTGGCATTTGTGTGATTTGTGTGATTTCCAAATCACATTATAGTAACTGAAACGCTGATGAAGTCTGATGAAGTCATCAGAGTGATTTATTTTCTTATGCTTGTGCTAGGCACTGTATTTGTATATGTGAGGAAACAGCCAATCCCTCTTTAAAAACAACAAAATAACAACAGGCATTAGTTGCTAAGATATGGCATCTTAACAGCATGCTGTTTATTACAGAGTGAAGAATGTTGTTCATGAATCATTTTTAAAGTTCAGAGCAACACATGCATTATAACTATACAGTCTTGCCTTTAAAGATGTGGCTATGGTTTTTGGGGTGTGACTGAAGACTTTTTCCCAGGTTGGGCAGCCTCTCCCTTCACTCCCCTGTTTTATAAGTGTGGATGGGTAGTGTATACCATTTGTAGACTCAATGGCTGAATTTGTGCCCATGCCCATGCTCTCCAACTTTGCTTGAATGTATGTCATATTAACATACAATAACAATATTATATATATAACAATATATATCAATAACAATATTATATAATAATATATACAAAATATCAATAACAATAAGATTTGGGTTTTGGGGTTTTACATGTTTAAATCCTTTGAATTTGGCTTTCAGAGGTGGTGCTGTTATTATTTGCTTTATAGGTTTGTCATAATCTATGTATTTAACAAAAACAAAAAAAGAATTGCTATATAACTGATATTGCATTAACTTTATGTATGGCTATTAACTGTGTTAACTGATATATTTATCCTCACAATCTCACTATTGCAAATTCCTATGAATTAATGCAACCTAAAACATATGAGAAGCCACAACCAGTTCTAGTCAGGGATAGGGGCTGGTTTACCAGATTTTTTATATTGCTCTTGCTTGTTATAAATGAGAAATGGGAAATGGGCTCTCGTGTTTTCCCCTCAAATTGTCTTGTAGTAGAAATGGTGTCTGTTTGAACTGTAATTTGCAGAAGGCATTTACAGAAAGTTGGGTTCAGTGTGAAGCAGAAACAAGCTTAGTGTTGTTTTTGGTCCCATTGGTTAGGTGCTGAGCCAGCACACTCTCTCTCCCCTCTTGGCTCCTTGGAGTGTGATTTATATAGTATGGGATGAAGAGGTATAGCTTGGCTCCTCTCTCAAGCAAAACTCTTTCACCACCTATTTGTCTTCTCTTCTATTGTCTTTGTTCCCTTGGTGCTCACTAAAATAAGTTCATATAATACCTTTCCTTTGTCCTGCATGTTATGTGATGTGTGAAAGAGGGTACAGTATAGAGTCATTTTTTTTATTCAAACATACTAATGTGATATTATAACTGATTTTAAATAAAACTGTGAGGTGTGTAAGAATTTGATCTAAATCAGTTTAAATTCATTCTACTAGCTGAACGTTTTCTATTTGGTTTTATGTTGTGGGCTTTTTTGTGGTCTGTCCAGTGCAGATTTGTGTTTTTTTAGAGGTCTGTCCAGTGCAGATGTGTGTGTTTTTAGAGGTCTGTCCGGTGCAGATGTGTGTGTTTTTAGAGGTCTGTCCGGTGCAGATGTGTGTGTTTTTAGAGGTCTGTTCAGTGCAGATGTTATGGTTGGGGAGAAGCTGCTCTGGGGGAGTACTGTACTAAATGTTGCTTTGATTTCACGCTAAAATTATCTCCTAATTTATATGATAGTTACCTGCGAGTTGTGTACAGGTTAAAGGTCCAAGCAGCTGTCTTTAATGATTGTATCTTGATTTACTTTGGTCTCTCTCTTTATGTTCTATTTACACACAATGTCAATCTTATGTATATATCTCTAAATGCATACACACACACACACACACACCTTTTTAATAACCAAGCCATGATGTCCAGTTCAGCTGTGTTTCCAATAAAAGCACAACTTTAAATTGCAACCTTGTAGTCTGAAACATTTCAAAGCAGAGACAGAAACAACTCATTTGATCTCTTAAGGGCCAAGACCTAGCTGGCTTTGCTGTGAGGCTGTGATATTTCACAATCTGTTTGTAGCAATACATTAAACAGGCTTCTGTTTATATGGTGTCTAATCTTAAAGGACATATGATGACATGGCTCATACTAGAACTGCAATTAATGAAACAAATTCCAGTGAAACAGAGCACTTGAACAGTTCTGTTGTAGCAACCCATCAGAATCAGTTTAATCTTCAAATAGTAACAAAGTACACAGTCACAAAGACATTTAGATAAGAATGATCAATTTTGTAGGATTCATTCTCATTACACTACATTTCTGCTGCCACTTGTGGTTATACTTACAGATATCAAAACAGGTCAGCCAACCTTTCTGCCTGACTCAAAGGCTCAAAGCTGTACTGACCTCCAGCATCAGTATGTTACATTATGTAAATGATCACATCAGCATACCTGACATTGCTGACAGACAGCTTTACAGGAAATTTCTCTGAGGGAGTCCAATTTAATCCTCTCTGCAAGAATCAATGAGAATTGTTCTTCCACATGTTTTTTCTAAGCTGTATGGCCAAACTAGCAAAATAATGTTAAATATGTATTTCTATTGTTGTTTTTTCACCTTGATAGTCATTTTAGGTTACATCAGTTATGAAACCACATGCTTCACTTTGCTGTGTTTCGTCTTCTTTAAATTTAACAGTAGCCAACATCTATTTTAAATTGTCCCTGAAAAGGTCAATGAGACAATGTAAGGCTACAGAAAATTTAGTTCTGCTATTTAACTGCACTTTGGTGTACATTCTTCTGATGCTGTTAATATGCTCAGTGTCTCAAAGGTATGGGCTACAGCTAACTGCTGCAGAGTTAGCTTTAGGCCACACAACATCTCTGTCTATTTTGACTCATTGACTCAGCTAAATGAAGTTTGAGCCACTTTGCTGGTGCAATGTCTCATATTTTGGCCTGGACAGGTATTCGTTTGGCTGCAGGTTTATTTTCTTGTGATTATCATTCTGTCACTCTGTGTGCGGCCCTGAGGGAGCCTGTGCACATGTGACTCAGCAGAACGCAGACCCATAAAACTCAGTCATATTTATACACAGGTTGGATGTAGGGCTTGGCTGAACTCTTTAATTCAGAACTCCAGTTGAAAGAGCATGTTGAGTGTGTGTGCTTGTATGAAAGAGGTGAGAGAGAAAGACAGAGAAAAAAACCAAGAAAGACAAAAAAACCAAGACCTTGAAAGACCAAGACAAATGAGAATGTGTGTTGTGAGTGTATGTGGGGAATATACTGCAATCTGAATTGTGTTCTGAACTGGAGGGTTCAATAAAACAGCAGCATAATTATTAGAAACTCAAACATGGACATGAACACATAAGTTCATTAAGAACAATAGTTATGTATCCTTTCAGACATTTGTCAGACATTTGGCTGATTTCTAACAATAAAATCAAAGGGTCAAGTCAGTGAAGGCTGGAAGCAGACATGGCAGACAGAGAGAGCTGCTCCAGACCTTCCAACGTTATAGCACAAAAAACTGAAAGTGATCTATTTGATACATATTGTATTTCACACTGTATTTTAGGAAAATCTTAAGAGCCTTAAATACACTTAAAGGGAAATACCCTTGTTTTACAGATTTAAAAAGGTTCAGGCTTTTTGTTGTTCCTATTCAGAAGATCTGTAGAAACACAATGTGCTTCACCAAAGCTCCAAATAACAATGAAATACTCTATATTCAACCCTCTATAGAACTGTCCAATGATGTTTAGTGGAACCTTTGGATTTGAACTTGCCATAGTCATGAAATACAAATAGGGTGAATTCAGGTAATCTAGGACATTGCGTAATGAGGGACATCTAAACTCCAGTGTGTTTATTTCCTGCTGTAACAAAATCTAGTCAACAGGACATTTACTGTAGGTTTATTATGGATGTTAGTGTGGGTGTGCATGATGTGTTGATCTAATGTGTTAAATAGCATTAGAATGAGTTTCAGAATTCAAAGTTGTCCCAGATTATGCAAATTCACCCTTTTAAAACACATCACCACCACAATAATAATAATAATAATAATAATAATAATAATAAAAACTCTCTCCATTTATAAGTTATCACTTTAATAGAAAAAAGTTGGAAAAAATCTTTATGAACATATTAACCTGGACTCATAAAATCCATATCCATAAATCCAATTCAATCCAATTTTACATCTAATAATCTAATAATGCTACTATTAGGATGTGATACTGTTCTCAGAACAGTACTCAGTGGGTCGTTCACATAACGCATTTTTTAAATGCAAGGTGCACTTATTCACATGATCAAAAAAAGCACTGTTTGCTTCTTCCGGGCACAGCCAAATATGTAAATCCTACAGACAGCAAAGGTCGACTGAGAGTACAGTAAGAAGAATAATTAGTATATTTGAGACATCATTGTGTCATGTTGGTCTAGTGTCAGATGGTTTTAGCCCTCTTTACTGGTTGGTTCTCTCATACTCTATGTGTTTACATATACTGTATTTTAATTTCCAATCAAGCTGCTATGCCTTATATTTTTTTCTATTTCTTTTGTCAGACAACGGAACAAGAATGAAATTGTGACTGAAACGTGGTCTATTAACGTGCTAAAAAGCAGTAACTTCCAAGTCATTTTAAAGCTGCTCCTCTGCGCTGCCAAATATTCACTACTGAGCTGTGGTTTATATTTACAGGTAAAATAAAGTTGATGCCACAGCTAGGCGAGGCCGGGAGAACCTGTGAGCTTATGAATCAAAAGGGGTTGGATAGCGCTGTCCTCCGAGTGTTACGTCGCCCACTGACGCTGCATGAGCCACAGTTAAAAAAGACGTTTAGCTGGGTGCGCCTTGGAGGATCAACGACACACCCCTCGCCCTCCATGGTTGGCAGCGGTCACGTAATAGGGCAGAATTACCTGACAAGTAAGAAGCGGCAGAATTTATTTTTTCTTTCTCACACAAAGCGTACAGTTTCCGTCTGGTTAATAAACCACAAGAAGGATGATCCGTTTTCAGAGTGATAAGAAAATGATAACGGTCATAACGATCAAATTTAATTGTTTAAATTAGAACACCGGAGGGGAAAACAATACACGTTAGTGATTGGTCCTTGGAGACACTGATGGCACAAGCGCAGCTCATTTACGGCTATGTGCGTTCCTGTGCGCAAGGAATCTAATTCTCACCTCTATCACACAATGAACAGAGTAGACGCAGAGTAATGTAATGGCTACTCTGTTTCATAGAAAGTAGCTAGGGTTTGTCCAAAAAAGTTCTACATAAAAGTTTCTATATACATTTAATTAGCATATGTTACATCCAGAATCAGAATCACTTTAGTCTGCAAAGTATGCGTATACACGTACAAGGAATTTGTCTTGGTGAGAGCACACATGTATGACATGTAACATACTAAAAACAGCTAGACAGCACACACACTAAAGACAGTATTTAACTATAACAAAAGAAACAAAATTAAAAAGCAGAAAATAAAATAATGACTATATAGGTAATATAAAGCAGACTCCTGGATTTACAGGGAATAAGGGAACATGTGAGATGTGCATGTTATCTTATATATCAATCACACATATAATCACATTTACAGAATAGTACAGAGTTGCATGAACTTTGAATACTAATACAGTATATGCTTTATGCCATAGGAGGAGGTGGGTTTGTAAATTCAGTTTTAAAGTGCAAAGTGTCCACTGCGGTTGATCCACACACAATGATCCCCTGCGGTTGATCCACACACAATTATCGCCACAATGAAAATTATTCCTGTGGTGACGCCGGGAAAGTGGATTAGCTTTTCGGTTAGGGCCATCACCTTTTCAACAGTAGAAACCGAACACTCCTATTCAACAATTTGATTCACCACTGTCTTCCACCTGTAATTTGCATTTGATTTTGCCTGGCGACTGTTGATTTGTTTAAAATTGACAACTGGCAAGGGATGTGATGAGTGACGAACAAAAAGACCAATACGATCCACACAAATACTGATTAATAGTAAACAAACAAACAAACAAACAAAAAAACCCTTACTTATACCTACAGATTTAGTAGATTTAATTGCCGAGTAAAAGATGTATATATTAGGCTAGCTATTTTCTGCTGCATGATAGAACAAGAATGTCTAATTTTGTGTGGATAGAAGTTGTTTGCTCCGAGCAAAAAACACACACACACAAACCCAAAGCATATTTCTGCGCTTGCCCCAAACATTACCTTTATAATACCGTACGCGACTGGTTACGTTAATTAACATTTCAGTTCTTGTGACGTGCTGCGGCATTGGGTTTAATTTATTCTGTAATCTCTATTAAGGTAAATTGCATCGCGTCAGATCTGATAGGGATTTTGTGTTAAACTATATAGAAGTCTGCACTGACATATGGGAACGCCCTAAACATTATCCAATAGGAATGTTTTCCACAGGAATATTTTTTTTATTTTGTTCATGCATTTCTGTGCAGCCCTATAGCATGGCGCATTGCCGTGGCCAGTAGCTGT
This sequence comes from Tenebrosternarchus preto, assembly GCA_025802075.1. NCBI lineage: Eukaryota > Metazoa > Chordata > Actinopteri > Gymnotiformes > Apteronotidae > Tenebrosternarchus > Tenebrosternarchus preto. The sequence goes on from JAOYMR010000027.1 coordinate 13,459,770, forward strand.
TTTTCAGCCAACCGCGCGATTTAAAAATTCCACGCGTGGAAGAACGCGCCCTGCTCCATATACAACACTAGAGGTTGTGCAAGCACAGCTGACTTCTTGCGGTGTTTCATCAGTAGAATACGTTAACCTTGTTGCAGAAATGTCAGACACAAGTTAATGTTCCTTAAATGGAAACTAGGATGGCTTTCATATTCAGTTGTAAAATGTGGATGTCACTCAAAAATACTCTCTTTTCTGCAAAGGATATAGGTTACGTCTGAGTGTTCTTTGTCAGATCCACAGTAAATGAAGCAAATTTGAGGGAATTCTTTACAATATACACTTCTCTCCTTGAGCACTGGGACAGTATTTGACATGGAAAGGTTTGAGGAGGGAACAGTGAAATCAGTGCAGGAAACAAGCCAGGCATCCATCCCAATAGACTAACTGTGTTTCTTTCTCTTATCTTGTGCTCTTCTTGTGTTCTGACTTAAAGAACATAAGTTAAATTTTACCTATGACAGACTAAAGAAGCAGCTAATGCCAATGTATTTCAAAACTTGAGATATACTTACAGGTAACTTATGTCCTTGGTTACAAAAAGATATATTAGCATGATGTTCTGTATGTATCATTCAGTTCTGGCTTCCTTCTCTTAATCAGTACTCATTAGAATATTCCACCATCAATTGATTATCTCCACCCACAGCTTGAGAACAAACTTTACAAGGGTGAGAGGTAATGCTAGGTACTAGTAAGCTAGCAAGAAAGGAAACATACACAGGTTTTCAACTGAACAGTTCAATGAGCCGAACCAAACCAAACGCAAGTGTGCCAACTATAACGAGAGAAGCCAATGTAATATAAATGGCCAGCAATGGTCACAGGAACATAAAGGGCTTAAATAAGGGACAATATCATACCATAATAACCCACAGGTGGTGTGGCTATGAATGGACAATGAACTCCATCCGAGAGAGGAATGAAATCACATATAATTTGGGAAAAACAACAGCAAAGTAAACAAGTCAACATGCTTGGCCACCACCGCAGGCCAGTGACTTCCAGCAGTGGGAGGTGCCTGTCACACACCAATAGCTTTTAGCACAATTATTTTCCTGCCTGTCTCCTGTTTACAGAAATAACCGGTGTTGTCATATATTTTGCCTGAAAAAGTATAACACTTATTAACAGTAGTGGAAACTCTGAATTTTAAACAAAACCTTACTTAACTTTCTTACTGTAACAGTAGGATTATAAACTTAAGCTCCTACATGAACCCATGTGTGTGTGACACAGAGCTGAGCAGGATTAGCAACACTCATAGTTAGTAATTCTCATCTGTGACAATTCATAGTAAACTACCAAGTGAGCCGGGAAAACTTTGAAGGAGGACAAAGTTTACTCTGTCAGATGGTGATGAAGTGACACAAGTGACATTGTTCTACTTTAATTGGGGGAAAAGCACAGTACTGAACAACACACTAATAGCTGACATTGCAGGAGCAAATGTGTCCATGAGTAAATTAATAATTTGACAAATGTCGTAATCTGAAAGTCAACAAGTTGGTACAGTTGTACAAATTTTGCATATGAAACCAAGGTCCATATTAGTCCAGAATGAAATACATTACTGACTTGAGAAGTGCAGTAACTGTCATTTTGGACAGATATAAGATTCATTAATTAGGGCACTAATAGGACTGTATATGGTATGATCAATACCACGCTACAAGATATCAGAGAGGATAAACTAAAAAAATTTATGAAATTAGAAAGCACTTGACAGTGGATGTTGCATTTTATGTAGATACCGATATGTAGGACGAAAACATGCATGATTAAATGATCTGCGTTCAGGAGGGAATGCAAAACATGAAGGAAAGTTAGGCATTTCATAGCAATGTGCAGAACTCAGTGAACAGACAGAAAACCAGTGCATGGAAAAGTCCTCCACAGTAAGAGAAAGACACAGTGACTTAGTTAAAGGTATTTTCCAGTCAACAAAATGACAGAGAACAAAGTGGTAGTCAAGCATGTTAAAGGGAACAAGAGCATGAAACTCATTTTTGCTTCAATGCAGATGGGAAACGAGGCTGTGAATTTCCAGATAAGATCCTAATGTTCTGAGGCATCCGGTAACAACATTCCATTATATGTGCTGAACTAAAGCACACTAAGTACTAGTGAAGTACAAGAAGGAATTGCACACAATAGGACAGTGCAAAATTAAGATGAGAAATTCAAGAAATCAGTCTCCAAGATGCAACCACTGGTGCACGAACATCGGAACCTAGTGAGAGGAGGAATTATTTCACCACACGACCATAGTACAGACTGGTTAAGAAGTTGGTGGTGGTGGAAAACCATTGGGCACACTTGAACAGAGTGCTGAAATCTAGTCATCAAGATCACACTATTATGCGTTTCTGGAGGATCTGTCATTCCAAGATCATACTGTGATCATTCATAGGTGAAAGAGTGGTGATTTCTGACATGCTCAGGGAAGCCATGATGGCTACACTCATACACTTGGGGATGCTTCAGATGAGCAAGAGAATATGCACTGGTTAGGAACAATCACATTAAGTCATGTATTTCAAAGACATGCAGATCGATGGGTGATTGACAGCAGAAAGAAACACTGTACTCACACAAGAGATTGAGGCTAGACAGTGAGTGAAGATTGGCACAGATGTTCTCATTTGTGAAACTTCCTAATCACAGAATTATACCTTCAGAGAAGTAGATTACTTACTTGGCACAAAGTCATGCACAGTGATAAAGTTAAAGGTGAGACATGGAATACCAGATGTGCTTTATTCTAATAATGAGAGTCAGTACATCTCACAGGAGCTGATACATTTCAGTCAGATTTGAGTTTGTGAATGTCATTGCCAGGATATCCTCAGAGCAACAGTAAGGTGGAATCTGCTGTAAAAACACATAAGAGATTGATGAAGAATAAATCCTCAGGTAAAGATCCTTATCTTTTATCACTGTATTAGATCACAGGAACACACAGAGTCAAGGCCTGGATACAAGCCCAGAACAGAGACTCTTCAACAGTAGGAGGACATACATATCAGTCCTACATATCGGTATCTACATAAAATGCAACATCCACTGTCAAGTGCTTTCTAATTTCATAAATATCATAAATTAGTCTTACCTATCACGGATCAACTCCTGAGACCTGGAATAAGGCAGATTGTGAATGGACCAAGAAACCATCAGCTGAGATAAGTGAGATGCTATGACGGATCAGCAAGAGATAGTTGCATGGAGAGAAGTCGAACAGACAGGGCGATAGTTTAGTTTGTAGCTCCACAGACCTGCTGGAGGAGAACATTATTGATCAAACCTATTAACTTCCGATCCAATGAGACTCAACTGGACAATGGTACAGTTTTGAGGACGAATTGATGTCACCTGAGAAAAGATGAAACAACAGCACCAGTGGCTGCTCCAATACACAATTACACAGGCATGGAAAGTACTACTAGGTCAAGACACAGAATCATCAAAGAACCTCAGCACTGTTACCAGGTCAGGACATAGAATCATCAAAGAACCTCAGAATAATTTCTGATTTGATTGTGTGCCAGAGAATAATGCTGATTGTTCTGTAGAGAGAGCATAAATTATGGTGGATGAGAATTTGATTAATGATTGTTAAAGTAATTTAAAACTCTGTTTAAGATACAAGATGTAGTCCTTGTATTCTTTGTACTAATTCTTGGTGAAAAAGTTATTTTGATATAAATCTACAGTATGAGATATATCTTTACAGTATAAGATAACTATTTCATCAACAAGATATAAGGTGAAATGTTTGGTTAGTGAGAATTATCTACTCAGCAGCTAAATTGCTACTTCTAGCTAATATCTTTGCTACCATTTAAGTAGAAATGATGTCATTACATTTGACAAGACATCTAGTTAGTCTTTTAAAATCAGTTATTCCTGAGAAATGTAGCAGGACTTCTTTGCATGTCTGTATTTCATATCAATATCAAAATATAACGGTGCACGTTTACTTGGCTAAACCATAAATTAGGCAAGCTGAACGGTAAACCTCTGACAAAATTGTACTTCGTACAATTGGTTACGCATATTCTAGTGTTAGTAATAACACATCAGTAATTATAATTGGAGTCAGATAAACCTTTACACGCATTAAACCTTCGCCCACTCCTATTTCCGTCGTTGGTTGTAGGTACGTGGGGTAGGGGTAGATAAATATAAACCAAAACCCCTACAGAAGAAACACAAAGACAAACAAACCGACCAACCACAAGACTTTTAAAGCATGATGTTCCAACATGCAAATCCTATTTAGAATAAAAAACATCTCTTGCCTGCACTGATGACCCGATGCTGGCAAACAGCAAACTGAAAAAAATGTCACACAAATGTTACTTTTTTATGACAAAATTATCAATAACTTGATCAATTTACAGCTGTTTAGCTCTGCTCGGGTTGAATGCCAGGACTGGTAGGTTGCTGGGTTGAGTGTCACCACTGCTGTTTTTCGCATAGTCCTACAGTTGACATAGATCACTTGTAGCTGAGGTCACAGGAAATGCAACAGGAAATGCAAACAGTTTGTACAAATCAAAAAACGTGTCTTAGCAATGTCAAGAAGATAGGCCACACCTTATTTCCTCCTATCAATTAATCAATGTGTTTAATGAATTTAAGCAGAGAAGTCTTCAGATGTTCCATAACGATTTGCTATCGGACACTGGATGAAGAGCTGATGTATTTCCTTAAGGATATGACAAGTTTCTAAAAAAGAGTTGCCAGTTCAGTTCATTGATCAATCTGTCAATAATGGGGTAAAAGCAGCAGTTGCTCTTATAACTTTCCAACTGGTGCCTTTGGTCCGTTTCACAGTTCACCGCAAAATCCTGCAGGTTGCACGGTTTGGCTTTTCTCCTAACCTGCTGTGGGCTCTGCATCTCAATTTCAACCCAGCAGGCGCACAAGGGCAACTTGTGCTCTCTTAGATCTTGTTCCATGCATTTACATTGTATTTTTATTATGGGAATCAATTAAAAAAGCTACTTCAGGACTCTAAAGCCAGGACTGCAGGTGATCACAGATATCTGAGGCTGAAAAGACTGTCTAACATGATTTACAGAACACATTTAGTAGTCCTATCAGCGATTTTGCTTTGGTAGCCCTGTGAGCTTTTGACTGTGGGTCACGTGTGTCTTTATTACCTTCAGTATGGAGTGCTGACAAGTTGACATTTTTGTGTCCTTTTAGTTCAGCTACATGTTGTGAAGGCTCAAGTTCTTTCCGTTTGTCAGCAAACAGCTTATGCATAACCGATCCAGAAAAGATCATGAAGCATTTGCACAAAGCAAAATATTGAGCGACTGGCTTAATGTTTTGTTCACAGTGAACTAAAGTTTGTTTGCATGGCAGCGTGCACAACTTGCTGAATCCGTTTTTAGAATTCTATTGCATGTAGTTTAAAAGTGACAGAGCAATTAAATTTTACATATATAAATGTACTTCTGCAATATACAATGTTTATTTTTTTGCCTATAATTGGTGTCAGAAACCCTTCACAGTCCTGCAGTAGTCTGCCAACATACAGGGGATCCATGTTCCTTAGCCCTGCATTTCCATACAAAATGCCATACAAGTGTACTGGAACTGTGTGTGATGGAAAAATTCTGAACATGTATTTCAATTAATAAAGATTTAAATTTTTGCAGGAAATAAAATATTGTTGACCAGTGTTATCTACAAAGTTTGCAAAAAGTTACACCTTTTGGTGGCCTTAGCATTTTCCCTGTGCCCATGTTGACCAGTTGTTTGGCACACAGTATAACAAAGTTTATACCCATTTTACTGGTATTTACTAGCACAGAGAAAGATTACAAGTAAATTTTCTGAAGGTTACAACAGTCAGTAATCAATAGAAAGTGTACAGTTCTGTGACTGTTGTGGGTTTCTTGGCTATAACTTTGTCACCAAGGACTTTCCAGAGGTTTTCTATTGGGATCAGATCAGGACTCTGGGCTGGCCATTTCATTGCTTCAATGTTTTCAGTTTCAAGGAAATGCTTTACCCATTTTGCTGTGTGACAGGGGACATTGTACTGCATGAAAATTGCTGGCTGATAGAGTGATGAATGCAAGGAGAAGAAAGCACGTGTTGTTGAAGAAGGTTCTGATACACACTCTTCCTTGTAGCTGTATGAGAGGTCCAACTCCTGCTGCCGAAAACATTCCCCAAACCATGACACTTCCTACTCCACCTTTCACTGACTTCTTTACACACTTTGGGTTCAGACTTTCCCCAGTTTGTTGACGAACATAATGTATCCCATCAGACCCAAATAAATTAAACTTGCTTTCATCACTAAAATGAATTCTGGACCACTTCTCCTCTGTCCACACAACATGCTCTTCAGCAAAGGTGAGTCTAGCTTTTTGATTCTTTCTGTTAATGAGAGGTTTGGTCACTGCAGAGTGGGCTGTCAGTCCAAATGACACTGAGACACTGTATGACAAAACAGATCCTTACCCTGTTCAGTGCTGAACTGGCAAGTGATTCCAGCTGCAGTGTTGAACCGAATACCCATGGGGATTTTCCGCATTATCCTGCTTTGTCTTGCATTTGGTGGTAGCTCACTGGTTGAGGCACTTGACTAATAATCAGAAGGTTGCTGGTTCAAACCCCACTTCTGCCAACTTGGCCCTCAACTGCTCAAGATGTATTCAGTCATAATTGTAAGTTGTTGTAGGTTTTTTTGGATAAAAGCGTCAGCCAAATGCCATAAATGTAAATGCATTTGTCTTTCTTGGGCGACCAGCCTTCTTGGGGGACTTGAATGACTTTGTGGTGATGTAAAGATGCATTATTCTAGAAATCACAGACTTGGAACAACCAACTTCTCTTGCCATGGCTGAAAGGGCCTTTGGCCTTCATCTGGACAACCTGCTGCTGGAGGGTTTCAGTCACTTTGGAACGGCTCACCATTTTTTGCAAAGTCAATGAAAACTGGAAAGTTAGGCTGCCAGTTCAATAGGGTTTGTCAGATAATTAAGGAAATTAGCACCAGGTGCCAGATTAACACCAATAACTTCTCAAAGTGTTCTCTAATTTTGATCAGTGTTGTTTTTCAATTATATCATTTAAGTTTTTATGCTGTGCTTTAGAATATAGGGGCTGGTCATAAAATTAGAATATCATGAAAAAGTTTGTTTCAGTAATTACATTCAAAAAGTGAAACACTGACTCCAGCTGCAATCCACTCTTTGTGAATCTCCCCCACATTTTTGAATGGGTTTTCTTTCGCAATCTTCTCCAGGGTGCGGTTATCCCTATTGTTTGTACACTTTTTTCTATCACATCTTTTCCTTCCTTCTTTTCCTTTCCTTTAGCACCAGGTGTCTTCAATATTGAACCTTTTCACAATAATCAAATTTTATGATACTGAATTTGGGGTTTTCATTAGTTGTCAGTTATAATCATCAAAATTAAAAGAAATAAACATTTGAAATATATCAGTCTGTGTGTAATGGATGAATCTACAAGTTTCACTTTTTGAAATAAATCAATTTTTCATTATATTCTAATTTTATGACCAGCATCTGTATATACAATTTATGAAATAAGCTTAAAATACTGCTATTTCACTCCTGTTAGGATAATTTCACACAGGACTACACAATGACCTTGACATTTAGGAAATTGTATGTTGTTCTCTAATTTTGATCTCCAGTGTATGTGGAGCAGAAACCAAAAGATTCTGGCAGATCACCAAATTTCTGGATTGGGTATTTTATCAATTTAAACTATCTTTGTTAGATTTAAGAAGCTACAAAATACTTTTAACCTGTTTCAACACAGTGCACATTAAACAATGTCTTTTTTCTCCAAACATTCATGGCCGCTGTAGGGCAGCTAAACAGATTTCAGGGGTATCTATGCTTCCACGATTCCATAAGAGTTTGTATAGTGTGTAAAATGCCACATTTTGTTTAATCTGTATTCAGTTTAAAACAGTATATTAAATTAATCTCATGAATTTAACTGTTCCTACCTTTTAATAACACTTAATACATCATTTGGGGGACTAAAGACATCAACTGATCAAGATCTGAAATCTGCATAAATTTAATTTCACAACTATGCTCTTTTAACTGCATGTACAGACTGTGATGTACTGGGTGTTCTTAAATATGCAATTTAGAAAGCATCAAAATTGATCCAAAATTGCCCACATCTTTCAGCATTAATGGTGCCTACACAGATGTGCAATTTACCCATGCCAAGGCTCTAATACACCCGTATAGCATGGCAGATGCTGACTTTTCAATAAGAACTTTATACTCGTAATAGTATGGACAGTCCTTTTCTTATTTGGCCCATAGAACACAATGTCCATTATTTCCATAAACAATCTGAAAGGTGGACTTGTCAATCTACAGCACACATTTCCACTTTGCATCGATCCGTTTCAGAAGAACTCAAGGCCAGTGGCATTTTTGGACTCAGTGATATACGACTTCTGCTATGAATAACATGCATTTGTGGAGGAAGGTTGTTTATTGACAATACTTCATCAAAATATTCCTGATTCCATGTGATCGTATTCATCAGAGAAACATCCCAGTTTTTAATGCAACGCCATCTGAAGCATCAACGGTCATTCAGAGAGTCTGTTATGCACATTTTGGTTATGCACAGGTCTTATTGCTCCCAAAGCACCTGAACCAAATAATCAGGTAATTTCATTTAATTTTCATTTCAAGTTTTATTTATATAGCACCTTTTACAACATATGCTGTCTCAAAGCAGCTTACCAAGTGTCTGAGTCCAAGTTCCCAGTGAGCTAGCCAAGTGATAACTTCCTTAGCTGACTCTGTAGGTAGGTTTCTGTAGATAAACAGAAAAAATATGAAAAGAGGTAGTCCAAGACAAGGGTTGAAAATGTGTGAAATTTCAATTGCACATTTTTAAATATTGTTCTACGATTCTAGAAAGCTATTTTCACATGTTGTCCAATAAGAGCATGTTCAAAAACCTGGTTGGCTTTGTACTGTAGTCAGGTTCTTTTGTACTGTAGTCTGTATAGACTACAGTTCTTTTGCTTTTGTTTGTATTTGTTACCAACAGAATTAATAAGTTGTTTCTAAACATTACTAGGATTTATATTATCCTCTATTCGTGTGTGGATAAGTAGGAGGCGGTTGGTCCAGAATGGGTAACATTCACTTAACTGTATCTCATGGCACTCCCAAGTCTGTGTTACCTTCTGTTTATGTCCTTTTAGCTAGGCTGTAATAGTCAATTGCCAGAATTGCTGCCATGTTTCAGAAATGTCTAAATTTGATCCATACTTAGTCCCATACAGAGCTAACTGTCTCTCTTTACTCTTACTGAGCTAATGGCTGCCCTCCTATCCAGCTTGATACTTTCCTGTTACCCGTCCCAGACCAACCACCTCCTACTTATCCAGACACGGATGGAGGATCAATCGACTGTCCTGGCCCCTCTCAACACCCTTGATTCCCCCCTGCTGTGGCCCAGTTCTGGACTGTTATATTTCATAATTTATTATTCTTTGTATTTCTTTATATATTTATCTTGTTGTTGTGGTGAGGGTGTCGGCCAGAAGAAGATCGGCTCTACCTCTGAGTCTTGGTTCCTCTCGAAGTTTCTTCCTCATGCTCTTAGGGAGTTTTTCCTTGCCACTGTTGCCCTTGGCTTGATCACTGGGGGCTTGAACTTGGACACCTGTAAAGCTGCTTTGAAACAAACTCTGCTGTAATAGGCATGATATAAATAAAACTGATTTGATTTTTGAAACTGACCTGAGCATGGTGCTGGGTGCCATCCAATCTCTCTCCACTAAATGCAGATAGGGGTTCATTATGTTAAAGAGAGCAACCACCTGGATGACATTCCAATGATCAAAACCCTTTCTAATGTCTTACTGAAGATTGCAGAGAAATTCTACTCTACATAGAATTGGCACAGACAAAGGAGACAACTCGACAAGAGCTACAATTTTCCAGCATGCAGCTCTATCGAGGCATTATATGGAGGGGATGTCAAAGATTCAAAGTACCTCAAGAAAGCCCATCTACACATTAATGAAGACCTGTCACCTGAAGAAAAGCTGAGGAGCTAGAAGAGGAAGTGGGGGAGAGGGAGGCCTGGACCTCTTTGCTTAGGCTACTGCCCCCACAACTCAGACAAGCAGTTAAAGATGGATGGATGAATGGAGGTTTTGCAGGTTGATATTTGTTAGAACTGTAATAAATGATTAAGTATAATTTTGTGAGTTTAGTTTTTTTATTAATGTTCGTAGAGTAAGAGGCATAACTAAAACAAAGGCACTTTTTTTTCAGTAAAAAGAAATGAGGTTCAATTTTTTATTTTGTAACGCTTGAGCCCCGAGGGTTTGCAAAAAAGCCGACAGGACTCACGAGACTGAGGAACGTATAAACCGTTTTACTTTCGGTTACATTTAAACAGCAACAAAGACACTCACACACTAACGCCATCAAAAACCCACACCACACTGTGTAACAGACACGCTAATAAACGTTCACCTTGACGAGACACAGGTGCAACGTAT
>JAOYMR010000027.1:13480235-13497815 GCA_025802075.1 Tenebrosternarchus preto
AAGAATTAAACTTGTGGCCGGATTTTTGAGAGACGCCTATATCGGAGTCATATATTGTGGCGACACCACCTCCACGGCCATTTGGGCGGGTGTTAAGTAGCTGGTTTATGAATATTGCAACGTCTAGAAACTTTGTACACATTCAGCAATCAGAGCTACAGTATTAAAAGAAATGCAAAGCAACCAAGTAATGGTTTATTTTCAATAAAATGTTTTTATGTATTAACAATAAAAATAATTTATTGGTTTCACATTGTGAATGACAGAAATTAAAAGGAATATTTTCAAAATCAAACAGAAGATAATTCCTGCTACACAGAAGATCATTAACAGGGTAAATAGATGTATAATCTTTGGTAGTGAGTATGTGAGGAATTGGGAGTTTGAGGTATACCTTAAAAGCTTTGGCCCACATGTGAGGTTGGCCAGTTTATAACAAAAAGGTCTTTTAAAGCCTGCAAAGAAAGTTCCATGTGTAGCTCTCCAGTGCAGTTGTTATAGTCTAAACTCATTAACCCCACACCACTAATTTTTAGTTTAGGGAGAGATAAAGATATTGAAATATTGTATGATAGCTTTTATTAACCAAAGTAATGGAGGAGCAATAGCTCTACATATCCCTGCAAATTTTCTACTGGCAACATTAGACTAAAATTTTATCACACAATCAATAATATACAAGAATTTTGCACCATTTTTTCTAGTCGCAAGTTTAACCCCGTGTTCACGTCAATTTAAAAAATATTTCCTTTTAACTTTAAATTGTTTTGGCTGAAATAACCTCAATTAGTTTTCCTATAACCATCTATGTGTCTGATAGTGACTGGAAGAAAGTTGTTTTCCATTCCTCCATGCAGAATTCTTTCAGCTGTGTGGTGTTTGAGGGGTTTCTTGCATGCACAGCCCATTTCACATCACCCCTGACCAGGGCTTTGACTTGGCCATTCCAGAACTCTTCATTTCTTTCTTTTGAGCCATTCCTTGGTGGATTTACTGGAATGTTTTGGGTCCTTGTCATGTTGCATGGTCCACCCCCCTGCTTCAGCTTCAGTTTTTTGACAAATGGTTTCACATTTTCCTCAAGCACCCTCTGATACAGTGAAGAATTCATAGTGGATTCTGTGCTGGAGAACTTGCCATGCCCTGCTGCAGCAAAGCAGCCCCATAGTTGGGGTGAGGCTCTTGTGCTCAAATGCTTTGTCTAGGTGTTTAAATAATTCCTTCTCCAAAATCTTCTCTATACATGAACTAATCATTTGCAGCTGATATGGTGCACCTGATTCTTATTGTAAGCGTTTTAAGTAGTAATAGATGTGTCCTAACTCCTCCCCACAAGAACATTACATTTCTAATAATTACATTTTACACATTCTTTTAAAAAGACATTTATTTAGTTTTATTTGTTTAGTTATATTACCTATATTACCTGACATGTTTAATGAACATAACAAAATTAAATGAAACTGAAAAGGCATAACAACAACAAAAGAGGTCCAGCGACATCAAAGACAGACAAGGTCTAAACAAAAACTGTGCCTTTAAATAATGAAAACATAAATACATAAAGATCCTCAGGAAGTGAGCTAAATAATGAATAATGATTAATTATGACGAAAACATGGACAACGAAACAAAACTGATAAACAATGATGTAAAATGTGCCTTGCTGCCAGTAGGGGGAGTCTCTGCATAGTGACATACACTGGAGATCAAAATTAGAGAACAACACAAAATTTCCTAAATGTCAAGGTCATTGTGTAGTCCTATGTGAAATTATCCGAACAGGAGTGAAATAGCAGTATTTTAAGCGTATTTCATAAATTGTATAGTATATCTTAAAGCACAGCATAAAAATTTTAATGATATAATTGAAAAAGAACACTGTTCAAAATTAGAGCGCACTTTCAAATAACTGCAAGTTATTGGTGTTAATCTGGCAACTGGTGCTAATTTCCTTAAATATCTGACAAACCCTATTTAACTGGCAGCCTAACTTTCCAGTTTTCGCTGACTTTGCAAAAAATGGTGAGCCATTCCAAAGTGACTGAAATCCTCCAGATTTCAAGGGTCGTCCTGTCCAGATGAAGGCCAAAGGGGTGACCCTATCAGCCATAGCAAGAGAAGTTGGTCGTTCCAAGTCTGTGATTTGTAAAATATTGTATCTTTACAACATTGTAGGCTGGTCGCCCACAAAAGATAAATGCAAGAGAGGACAGGATAATGCAGAGAATCTGCATGGGTAATCGGTTCAACACTACAGCTGGAATTGCTTGCCAGTTCAGCACTGTCTCGTCATACAGTGTCTCGATGTTTAAGAGCATTTGGACTGAAAGCCCACTCTACAGTGATCAAACCTTTCATTAGCAGAAAGAATCAAAAAGCTAGACTCACCTTTGCTGAGGAGCATGTTGTGTGGACAGAGAAGTGGTCCAGAGTCCAGAGTTCATTTTAGTGATGAAAACAAGTTTAATTTATATGAGTCTGATGGGAAACATTACGTTCGTTGACAAACTGGGGAAAGACTGAACCCAGAGTGTGTAAAGAAGTCAGTGAAAGGTGGAGGAGGAAGTGTCATGATTTTGGGAATGTTTTTGGCAGCAGGAGTTGGACCACTCATACAGCTACAAGGAAGAGTGAATGCAAGTGTGCATCAGAACCTTCTTCAACAACATGTGCGTTCATCATTCAATCAGCCAGCAATTTTTTATGCAGGACAATGCCCCCTGTCACACAGAAAAACAGGTAAAGCATTTCCTTGAAACTGAAAACATTGAAACAGTGAAATGGCCAACCCACAGTCCTGATCTAAACCCAATAGAAAACCTCTGGAAAAGTTATGGCCAAGAAACCCACAACAGTCACAGAACTGTGGAAGAGACTGGAAGAAGAGTGGACCGAAATCACACCAGAGAAGTGTGAGAGACTAGTGATGTCCTGTGGCTGAAGATGTGCTGATGTCATTCATAGCAAAGGCCTGTACACTTCCTACTGATTACTGACTGTTGTAACCTTCAGAAAATTTAGTTGTAAATCTTTCTCTGTACTACAGTCCTTGCTGTTCTCTAATTATGATCATCACGTTTTTTGCTAAATAAAGGTTTCATGTTGGTAAAACACTGTTCTAGTGACATGTTGTACCCCTTACAAAAAATCCTTCAAATGTTGATCATGTCACGAGTGCGGTGCGGGGAGCTGCAAGGAGCGACACTGGACTCCGATGTGCGTGCAACCAAAAGGAACCGTTTTATTTCGGTTTAGTTTCACTTTACAGGAAAACAGTAGACAAGACTCAACATACACGTAACATCAAAGACCGACAAAGACACAGTGACATGCACACGCTCATATACACACACCCTTAACGAGACTCAGGTGAAACGAATAACACTAACGAACGTACACCAACAAGCATCCACGGACATCGACGAACATTCACGAACAGTTACGAACCTAACAGACGCACGCTCATTCATACGACACGACAACGGAACACACCTCCACACAGACACACCCACACAGAAACAAGACAGGGGGAGGCGGCCAGGGCGGCCACCGTGACAGATCAATGTAGAAACACTTTATTATTTCTGAAAAAATCAAGTGTTCATACATTGTTCTCTAATTTTGATCTCCAGTGTATATGCTAAAAAATATAAAGGTTTTCATGGAGTGTCCTTATTTTTTTACATGACTATTATGACAGTGCTCTTAGGCAGTATTTATGCCAGTTTAATGCCAAATGATTCAAAATGATGATGAATCAAATAATGATTTAAAGCTTTAAAATGATAAATAAAATAACAGAAATCCACCTTCTTGGATATATGAATTATAATCTGTCAAGAACTAGCTAAATAAGATTATCAATACTGCTAGCTTTGATAAATGCCAGCTGACATTCACTAATATCGGTCATGCAATTTTAAGTTTGTTTGTGTAAACATTTGCCAGCAACTTTTAGTCTGTTGATAATAAGGTTATAGGTCTCAAACTGTCTAACAGTAATGGATCCTCCTGAGGTTTAGGAGTGAGTACTATCAAGCCTTGTCTTAGAAAAGTAGGCAGTATCTCTTTATCAATACTCTCCTTAAAAACCACGAAAAGCATACCCATTAGATCTGTCAAAAAAAAAAAAAATTCCTCAGTAAGGCTATCTGGAACAGGAGACCTAGCAGCATGTGTACATTTAAAAACTGGTTATTTAAGTGTAACATCAGAATCTTTGTTTTCCACAGAAACCAGGGAGAGGGAGACACATTAGAACCTTAAAAAACTTTTGGTATCACTGTCAATTAAATATGTCCCTGGATGTAAAATGAGTAGATTTAATCAAATTTGGGTCACAAGTAATAACATTATTTATTACCAGGGAAGAAATCAAGTGTTTACATTGTCTTTCTGGATTGATAAAAAAACATGAAAAGTTCACCATCTTAATTCTGTTTGGCTTTAGAGCATAAGATTGCTCTTGCTTTTTCAGTATAAATGTCATCTAACTCACTTCAAAGCTTTCTGCCAAGAAGGGTGCTTTACCTACACTGCTCAAAAAAAATGAAAGGAACACTTGATCATCATTGATATAACACAGAATACATAAAAATTCAGGGATATTATTCTGTGCAGTTAGGAAGCACAAGCGATTATGACTTTTTGGTGCCAGTGAAAGTGACACCTGGTGCAATGGAGAGATAGCAATCTGCAAGACAACCTGCAAAAAGGGAATATTTTTGCAGGTGGTTGGCAAAGTCAGTTACTCTCTCCATATCCTTCCTGCCTGAATCTTCTCTTCTATACTATAGTTTTGCATTGAGCTAATATCCTTGTCACCACTGGCAGCATGAGCTGGTATCTTCAGCCCATTCTGGTAGCACAGGTAGTTCAGCTCCTCCAGGATGGCACATCCATACATGCTGTCAAAGTAAGGATGCTGTGTCTCCCAGAATGGTCTCAAGATCATGGAGGAGACTCTAGGATACAGGCCATTACACAAGGAGAGCTAGACAGAGCCACAGAATTGCAACAACCCAGCAGCAGGACCAGTATCTGCTCCTTTTCCAGTGAGGAACAGGAGGAGCACTGCCAGAGCTCAGTAATTTCCAGTGGACTGATGTGCCTGTTTGTGACCAGGCTGTCACAAACTCTAGTGAGAACTGTGGTTACAGCCCAGTACTTTGCAGCATGATTGACTTTTGCCAGAGAACACTAGAATTCCAAGCCTGCTATTGAGGAGTCTGGTGATGCCATGGAGAACATCATGCTGCTTGCAGTATCTATAGCATAGCCAGTTTGGTGGTGGGTCAATGATGGTCTGGAAAGACATATCCTTTGAGGGTCACATACACCTCCAAGCAATAGCCAATGGTACCGGGATTGTGGTTAGGGACAGGGATGAAATCCTCAAAGCAATTGTCAGGCCTTATGCTGGTGGGTTCCTCCTAGTGTAGGACAGTGCCTGGCCTCATGTGGCCAGAGTGTATAGGCAGTTCTTGAATGATGAAAGCATTGAAGCTGTCAACGGACCCTCACTTTCCCCAGACCTGAACTGAGAACCTCTGGTACATTATGTATCAGTGTATTTGATACTGCCAAGTATCACCAGATTTTTCAGAAGCTCACCGATGAGGAGATTCCCCAGGACACCATCTGCCATCTCATTAGGAACATGTCCAGACATCAGGGGTGCATACAGTACATGTAGGCTGGAGCCATACACACTACTAAGTCAAATTAAGTTAGTGTGAAGAAATTCATGTTAATTGGATCAGCCTATGATTAAAATTTTTTACATAGTTTTTTGGGGAATTATTTTGAATCCAGCCATTAATGGGTTGAGGATTTTGATTTCTGTTGGCTGTTGTAATGTTATTTCATTCTCAACTGTCACGGGAGGCCAGTCTCGCAGCACTGGGGACACGCCACCTCCTTTACGTCACAGCAGGATCTCAGACTGCTTTTGTTGCATCTTTTCCAATCTTGATAGCACAAAAATGACTGACATTATAAGGTGTAGCATTATAATATCCACTATATATTTAATATTGTAGCGTTATATATTTAATACAGTAGCTCTTATATATTTAAAAACAGCATTAAAATTGGTCCTTTAATCTGTAATAATAATACTGATTTTAATTGATATTGCACCTTTCTCATAAACAAGGTTGCTTTACACTGACAGTGAAATCAGTTGTTAAGAAGATAGTGAAGGTAGGAAAGTGAGGAACCGACACAAAGTGATTGGGGCAAAGAATTCCAGAGTTCAGGGGCCATAAAACTAAAAGATCTACACTCAGCAGAAACCAATATGAATTTTGGAGTGGAAAGAAAACCAGCATCAGAAGACCAGAGTGCATGGGGGGGGGGCTTGAATAGTGCCATAAAAAGTTTCATGTTTCAAATGTCTATTATTACATCATTATCTGTAAGAACATTGCCTAATATTTGATACCATATTAACACATTAATCCTCAAATCTGCTTTTATCAAAGAACAAAGAGAAGCTCTATTATGTACACTAATAATGTATGTAAATGTTAGTTTCTAATGGAGCTCATCTATGTTCCCCTTTACAAAAATATTATAAACATTAATTATGTGGATCACAAACAAGCCGTTTGAAACGTGGAGCGATTAGAAGGCGGTTGCATGTGATGAGAAAAGCGAGTTTTATTATGGGCAAATCCAGAATCATGGTTGTATGGGCAGAATGATCAGAATATCCACTGAGAGAAACAAAACCAATAACTAATGAAATACACGAGCGAATAAACAGACAAGCAATCAGTAAACACAAGCCAAACAGATTTAACAGATTTAAACAAAGACCGATACAAATGAACTGAAAACCAGAGTGTAAGTACACACACAAATGACTAGACTAACAGGAAGCAGATGAAAGTAATAATGGGTGGAGACAACAGGGGTGTGATAAATCAGACCAAAACATAAGCACATAGAAAATGAAAACAAAACAAACCAAAACACAGAGGAGGGGGGAGGAGCTAGTGTGACACAGATAAATATAGTTAAATATAATGTAGCAATTAAGAATGCCAAGATATGTTTGTCATGTCATTAAAAAAGTAAATAATAAAATAAATGTAAAATTCTAAAGTGATTCTTTAATGAAAAAAGAAAAACAAGCTTTAGATTAATCATAATTAATGAGCTATTTGGTCCAGGTTATTTAAGCCTTGCCTTTTCCTATGCACCTTTGTGAAGTCAGCACTGCAGTTATATATTTCCAAGCATTTTGTTATTATCTGATTCTGGCCCTTTTTTTGGTTTGTTCTCATTTATACTTCTTGCCTTTCAGTCTTTGGTTTTTCCTTATTATTGGTCTTTCTGGCTTTCACCCTTGTGTTAAATTCTTGTTTATTATTTTAGTTTGTGGTCTTGGATTTGTGTATCTGTGTTGGCTGACCTTTCTAGTTTTGATCTTGTCCATCTATGACTATGATTGAAGCCTAATTTCTTCAGTGTGCCACAGTGCATCTTTATAAAGTCTACACCTTTGTTTAATTTTACTAGCAATGCTCACTTCGCAAGTTGTGTCATATCTGCATTATGCTACCCAGACCAGACAAAAAAAACAAAAACTCTGAGCTGCAGTCAGTTCTCATAACATGTTGTTATCTCTCCCCAGAAAGTGTCATGACACATCCTGATGTCACCAAAAATCTGTTACTTTATAAAAGACAAAAATGACAAATCTTTTTTTATTAAAAAAAAAGACAAAAGCAGCATTTCTGACAGATAATGTTTGTTGGAATGTTCAAGGCTTACGAAGCTGTCAGGTGGTCTTCTAAACAGTGCCCTTCAGTATGATTTAACATATTTGTTTTTGGGTAGAGCTGTAGATGTGTTCCCATAGATGAGTAAACAAAAACAGCAAATCAGTAAAAAAGTACTAGGCAAAATGCCATTGACATGGTTAATATTAACACAAATCTTGTTTTCTCACACTTCATTTCCCACACATCCAGCAAGCGACACACACACACACACACACACACACACACACACATGTACACACCCAATATGCAGAATTCTGTTCAGCAGCTTCTTCATGATCTGGTTTTCTGCTGAGTTGCTGAAATGTGATCTAATGTATCTGTGCCTTTCCTTGTCTTTTCCCAGTCATCTTGTTCTCTTCTCTTTAGTCCTTACAGTATAGTCCAGTGCTATGGACAGTATAGTCCATAGAGTATCAGCACTGCTGCTTATTTTGTTCTCATTATTACAAGCCCTGTGCAGTGTTTGTTTACATTTATAATGAATCTAAGCCAGCATTTCCCAGCTTTATTAATCACTCCCTTCAAAGTTGGCAACTAGTCTTTCTGCATTGTCTTGCATTTCCACTCTGAGAACTGTTTCAATTAGTTGGAAGAGCAATGAGCAGATAAGAAATGCATCTGTATAGAGATACAAAGACACATGATTCATGGAGTGGAAGGTAGACAGAGTTAAGAGAGGAGAGAATATGAATATATTGTTGAATACCTTATCTTATAAAAAAGATAAACACAAGCTTTTATGACCTAGGGTATAAATACAAGTATACGAATATTCTTTTGTAAATCAGCATTATCTATGATTATATTTTTAGGGGTTGTGTAGACAGTTAGGTATATGCTCAAAGAAATTAACCAATGTATATTCACTAAAAATAATTATATATTATTATTTACTATTAAACTATTAAATAACAGTTGAATCTGCTCAGACAGGCATGGACAGACACACCCACCCACTTACTATTCTTAAGGTATTTAATCCTATGCAGTGATCAAAAACTGATCTGCAGTAGCCCTATGCAGCATTATCAATTATGCATGGACTTATGGATTTGTCTGCCCATTCAGTTTGAAAGGAGAGAAGAAGGTAGGGAGATAGAAAAGGAGTCTATGTGACAGGCTTGTGTGGTGGAGTGATGATATAAGAACGCGTGCAGTAATCTATGTATTTGATTGTCATTACTTATTTGCCTGCAAGGAAAGTTAATGCACAGAAAGATGAAATCAAAGGGATAAATGTTATCTGAAATAATCTTGTCTTAAATTTTTTTAGTACTTTTGCATTTTTAATAGAATGCCAAGGTTCCTTGTAACCCAGCTTTATACCCACAGACACAGTAACAGCATTTGGATGTCATGGTAGTAAAACACACAACACACAATGAAGTTGAAGTTTCATTTTAAATCTCTTTGAATATTACTGCCTTGAGATTTCCTTCATTGGAAGTACATGTAAAAGCACAGGAGGGATTGCAGTGTTAGGTCAACATAAAGAGAGAGGAGTCACTAACCATTTTCAACACTAATAAGATACTGAAGAGATTCATTCATGTGTTGTGTCTACAAGTATGCATTAACTGTGCTGTTGTTTACTTACTGTTGTCATACACAGAAATATGTGCCCATTGACTTCTGTGCTGGGCCTCAGCCAAACTATCATTGCTACCATTGTGACTCCTACCGTTATTTTTTATAATTTATTTGTTGTGGTCATTTGAGACTTGATTCAAGGTGAACATTATAATTTAGACAGCACACTTAATTAAAATAATATTACCAAGATGAAGACTCTTCAAAATGACTGCCCCTTTATAAAGTGAGCTGAGATATATCCCCTATATCCCTATTTTAAATAGAAGCATTCTGCCCTTGTAATGTGTCATTGGAGAGGAGCTACATTTTGAGCTTCACCGTAAGAACAAAACAAGAGGAAAAAAATCTGCCCCATGGTGCCACAGTCTGCTGCTTTCAACCCATCAGACTTCAGCATCTTAAGGAAACATAGTACTAGTGATATAAAATCTTTATGCATTTCAAAATATGAATGTTTGGAATGCTACTTTGAAAAAAGTTCACATTTCTGACAGGAAAGCAGAACTCCTTTTTAAAGTTTAAATAAGGAATCTGATAAATGGTGTATCAAACCCCAACATGTGAGGTACCCACTGGATAATATTATCCGATGATATTAGAGATAAATTTAATTAATTTCTAGGCAATAGCATTCAAAGTATATTGTATTTCATATTCAAAAGATAATTTTTGATAGCTTTCAGTTTGTGACAGCACTGCAGAGATATTTTACAGCATTATAAACACTTAATTTACATCATTTTATAATTGATTTTACAGCATTATAAACACTTAATTTACATCATTTTAAAATTGTTACTTTAGTTTTTTAAGGATGTTAAGGTACTTTAGTTTTTTAAGGTTGTTATCAAAATGTTTTAAAATCAAAATTTGATGTCTAGCAAAATAAAAGTTTTTCAAAAGTCGCATTTATACAGGCTGTTTGGCTAGTTCTTTATTAAAGAAAAAAGGCTACAGACACATTTTAGACTGGCTGTTTGTCTAGTTCTTTATTAAAGAAAAAAGGTTACAGACACATTTTAGACTGGCTGTTTGGCTCGTTCTTTATTAAAGAAAAAAGGTTACAGACACATTTTAGACTGGCTGTTTGGCTAGTTCTTTATTAAAGAAAAAAGGTTACAGACACATTTTAGACTGGCTGTTTGGCTCGTTCTTGAGCAGAGAGCCGCTCATTCATCTTTCATGCTCCATTTGTTGAGTGCTGTCCAATCTGTTGCAGCTATTTTTGAAAGCTCTCATTTGCTCCATAGCTACTTATTTGATTACTTTACTTTCCAGATTTGTTCGTGAACCAGTTGAGATTTAGAATACTTCACATCCATAGTAGATGATGTTCTTATAGTTGCTGTCTTCCATGATAGCACTGAAAATAAAACTTGCAAAGTGCAGATATTCAGATTACGTTGTCATGAAATGTCAGTTCTTACTCTACCTGAAAGTCCCAGTTGCAGGTCCAGTGATGTTGGCCTCATTCTTGTGATTAGACACAGAATGCCATCACAGATAAATCTGGACAGTATGAAGCTAAGGCAAAATTATGGTGTAGCTGACATGCTGTGACATTTCAGTTTTTGCTAAACCTATTCTCTTTTCCTAAAGTTCTGTGGCTAGTAATTCTATGACCAGTAAATAAATTTTTAAGTGTCTTACATGTCTTACCTAGGAATGTATCCCAGTTGTTCCATGTGTTCTGAAGTGAAGGACGCCTGTTGACTTATCTGTCGTAACATCTCTTGGGTTGTTACGCATTTGTATAATTGCTTAGCAAAGTCATCTGCTTGGCAATCTCTGTAACTGTTAAGACAATGTAAAATGGGTCAGCCAGTTGTTCAGATGCACTTGCATCATATACACCGGCACATGCTCCATTTATCACCCACCCAGATTTTTACTATTTTTACTGTACTAGGAAATTGGCTACACCTAATATACCTGACCACTCTGGGTGCTTTGCTCAAAATAACACTGCAGATGGGAGCTGATTTCAGCAGCTTTCAAAATGAAGTGTTGTGCACGTTTATTTTGGCTTGGACCTATTAGTCTTCCCGCTGGAGTCAACCAGAGGAGGATGGGTTCCCCATCCTAGCATTAGTTCTTCTGAAGGGTTCTTCCTCTGGCTCTCTGGGAATTTTTCCATTGCACTGTCTCTTTTAGCATGCTCATTAGGGGCCTAGACTTGGATTCTCTCCAAAATGTATTTCTGTATAAGGTATTTGTGACAGTAGTAAAAACTACTAGACAAATGAATTTGGTTTTACAGTGTTGGCACAAATGCATTTTATTGTCTCATTGGAGATCTTAAGTAATCAGCTGAATAAGCCTTAGTGCCTAAAAAGACATGCTGACACTTCACTGACACATAAATATTTAAAGCTTGTGCCCATGAATGAGAGAAGAAGCCAGTAAAGCTCATTGGTTCTGTTAGTTTATTATTTATTCACAGGGTCAGCTGAACTGATTGTGTAGTTCCTGGCTAGACTTAAACACAGTCAGCAGTTCTTCCTTAAAGTGTCACAACACATCATCTGCTGAATACAGTGAGCATTTGAGTGCTTTGGGAATATTATTTTGATGATTAGGCTGTGCTTTGGTGCTTTGAAATGCTGATCCGGAGTCAATATGAATTCTTCTAAAGCTCTGGAAATAAAGCTGGGCACAACTGAACAAATGACTGGTACCATTTGTTACAGATGACAAAAAAGACTAAGGAAAAATCTATATATTTAACTTAAAAATAGAAGAGAAATCTAACCTTTCAAAAAAATAAACTTTTTTCAAACAACATCCCTGTATAAAATGCACCCCCAATACCACAAAAAACTCACTTTAAGTGACTTTGCTGTAAATAAACACTATTAAACCCCCTTAAAACCTCCTAAATACCCTTAGTCATCTACAGTGGTGTTGTGGAGCAAGGGTTGAGGCAGGTTGCTGAGACGTCCACTGGGTTTTTAGCGTAAGCAACATAGATGAAGATAGATGAACACATAAGGCACTGGACAAGCACAAGTCAAACATGGACAGAGCACACACCTCACAAACACTTTTAAACAAGAAAGACAGCAGCATATACAAACACACACAAGACAAGGGAGTCGGGGGTGTCCACCGTGACAACTGGTTAATGGTTGTTTACATTCATAATCCAAGCTTCAGCTATAAAAGTAACTTAAAATATCTCCACTATATAAACAAAAAGTCTCAAACAAAAGGACTTATAATGAACTTGTTGTAGAATTTCTGTAGAAAGAGGAGAGAAACATAGAACAGTAAGTACATGAGGATGAGAAGTAGTGGAAGAAATGGAAACACGTGAAAAGGATTGATGGATCCTGTTAACTTTCTTCCCCAAGAAGCCTGCAAAATCATCTGAAATTAGAGAGGTGGGTAGAGGGGGACAAAGAGCATGCATGGCTTAGATGCTGATACTTACAGGAGAACTTGAAAAGGAGAGACTAAAAAAAAAGTGAAAAATCTAGTGAATTCCTCCACCTTCTATCTACCTTTCTTAGTTCCTTCCACTTGCTGTGCAGGCATCAGTCAATCATGGAGTGTGTGGGGAAGATCTGGATGGCCTGGAGATGCGAGTACATAAAGCGTTACTCAAAGAGGAGAGTGAACCAGTGAATGAACTCATGCAGTCAAGGGACGAACTAATGCTGCCAGGGGACTATCCAGTGCTGTCAATGGATTATCTGCTGCCAAGTCAGAAACTTCCCACTCACCCTAGACTCACTGTTATAACTAAAACTTCAAAAGTACATATTGAAGGGACTACTTGGAATAAAAAAATAATAGGAAATATACTAGGGCCAGACAGTCGACAAGGGGTTCCTTTCTGAGTCTTGGTCATCCCAAGGTTCCTTATTATTCCACCAGAGAGTTTTACCTTGTCACTGCTGACCTTGACTTGCTCATTAGGGATATGGACCTGTACATTTGGAACCTGTACATGATGAACTGTATGCTATTCTCTAGAGCAAAATGCAGTGCCTACTTGAGCTACTAAAACATCCTTTTTTCTGGTTTTTATCTCATTAATTAATGGAGATTTTTATTGTTGTTGACAAAGGTGTTGCATGTGAGCCATTTGAATTCACATTACAGACAGATACAACTCACATGCAATTATCCATCAGGCAAATCCAATATGAGTAAAAAAAAGTAATTTGAACCACGTGACTTGTAATGTGAACACTCATCAACTAAGAACACATTCATTTATATAGTCCTTTTACTGAGTTCTGTACAAAAGTTAGGTATGAAAGTAGACAAGCTGTCTTATAATTCACATTATGAAATAGATGCTTTGATCTGTTCTGTGGTGAACAAATTAATTTGAATATTAACATAAACTGCATGATTAGTAAACTGAGTTCTAAAACGATATTTAAAGCAAACTGGCAGTGTAGGTGTGTTACAATCTCTTCTTCTATTATAGAAGAATAACATAACTTCAGCAACATTCTGAAACAGTCTAACACTCAATTCACAAACCAGCCCAGTTCCTGGAACATTGAATGTTGATAGTTGCTGGTCACTGATTACAGCTCTACAAATACCATTGTGCTGCTAAAACAGCTGTGTGTGTGTGTGTTGTCATTAATGACCAGGGTTTAGTACACATAAATTGGTAAAACATCATTGACTTCTCTTTCCATTTCAGGTGAGGGTCTGGTGAGGCATTGATAACCTGTCAAAATCTGTCCATTAGTGCCTTATCATATTCACATATTTTCAGTATGTGCATGTTTGTGACAACATGGCTGCACTCTACATGGTTTACGCTGACTACAGCACACCAAAATAGCTGCAAGTAGCACACGCACCAAGAGCACGAACATGTCCAGTGCTTGTGTGAGTGTGTGTGTGCGTGTTTGTGTGTGCACGTGTGCGTGTGTGTGAGAGAGAGATAGAGAGAGATGTCAGGGGAATAGCCAAGGCTCCAGTGCAAGCACAAAAGAACAGGTCTGAAAGGCACTTATGATACTCTTGCATGAATAACAGGCTTTGAAAAAAATCCCTCACTGAAAAAATGAAAAGAAAGGATGTAAATAGGCTAGGGAAATCTGCATATTTGGCTCTTTGTGACTATATACATTTTTGTCAATGTATTATTATGATAATAATGTAATTGTGGGTAAAAACTACTCTGGCAGAGTTGGGTTTCCCTCCTTTTAAAGGAGGGAGAAGGGAATAAGGTGCCCCTCTCTCACTAATAAACCATAACAAATGTCTGAGGAACTTCGCGAAAATCCTTTTGCATCTATTTTCTGGACACCTGCTTCATTGTCTGCTATATTTGGAATAAATCTGTGCAAATACATAGCTACATTTTGAAATGTTAAATCTGTCAACAACATGCACCTGATTATTGGTAACGCATTTTAAAGTTCACTTAAGTCTTAATAGTCTAATTTAGACACCGTCATGAATGAATCAATAACAGTATATCACAGTATTTTTAGAAACAAAAATAGCTCCATATAAAGTGACCTTAAGTTATATATCTTATTTCATACTTTCTTTTCTCTCATTTTCAGATAAAGTCAAATAAATTTGCTCACAGCTTACTGGTTGATCTTGGAGGACGGTTGGAATTAGCAGCCTGTGAGAAATATGTTAAATAAATTAATGGAATAGTATGATTACATCACAGTAATGTGCAGGAAAAATATTAAATAATTTTGTTATATTGGAATTTATATTATAGTTATGTTTTCTGCATGTTCATATATTCAGAAGGCTAACTAAAGGCTTGAGTAAATAAGTGTCTAAAAACTTAAAGATTGGGAGTGCATCTGAGTCTCAGACGGAAGGCTGTTCTGAGGAACTTTATAGGATAAGGCTCCTCAGCTGTAAAATTCTAAAAAGAGAAACCCTGCATTTTGAGAGTGCAGTAGATGAGATGGGTTGCAGTATGCAAATATTAAAACTAACCACCAAATTCTGTAGTTCTAGAGTAAAATCTGTTCGACCCAAAAAGAAGCAAATAAAACAAAATGCCTTTTACTTCCATCCATGAGAAAACAAAAGGAGCAAACAAATTACTACAGACAATAAGAAGCTCTTACAAAACCACTTCCATTTAAATGGTCCAATATGAACAGTTTCACATACAGACATGATTTATCTGGCATCTACACATCACAGCTCTTCTCATATAAAGTCATTTTTTCAGGAAAGGCAAATAGACCTTTCTATATTTTTGAATCAACTATATTTTCGAAACAATGCAATAGCAACCTTTTAACACAACAATACAGAACTTGTATAGCCTTTTCTTACTTAAAGGAGCGATAAGTCTTTTTTACCACCAGAAAGTAGCAAACAATATTGATGAAAATGATTATTATTTTTGCATTTGAGTGCAGCTCACATGATAAAGAATCAAATTGCTTTGTAGACCTCAAATGAACCAGTTGTTGACAAATGTTCTGTAGAGCAGGTCCTCCACATGGTCCAGGGTACTAGGTGTCAGTATAATGGCTTCATAATGTGAAGATGAATCAATGGGGAAAATGACTTAGTCCTTTGTTTCCATCAGTTCTTCAGAATGCCTTGACATTCATCCCCATGTGAGTATTGGTCAATTTCCCTCTGAACTGAGCATTTGATTTTAAATGTCTTTACACAATTTGTTTACATTGACATTGTACTCCCCTTTAGAAAGGGGAGTGTTACAATAGGTAAAAAGCAAACAGGCAAAACACACTGCTCTGCTGACCTAACATCAACTGCTCTATTCTTTACTAGTGATTTCTTGAGATGCTGAACAGATCTCTTAGCCAAACCAATACCATCACACTATTTCATTTCAGAAAAGACTCAAACTCTGGAGAAGTAAACTGAGGTCCATTGACAGGTACTTCCTCCTTAAAACTGCCATAAGCAGAAAGGTTCCTTCATACTTCAGTAGCCTTAGCTGAGCTAGTCAACTGCATGTAAATAGCATCTGTACGTCTGGGATAGTCATTCATAATTACAAAAAACATCTGCTTTTGGCACTCTGCAAAGTCAGTGTATATTCTTTTCCAGGCAGTACGTGTTCAATAACATATTCATACTTGAGCTGCATCATGCATGCTATGCTGCTGTCGACAAGTGTTATGCTGATGTACTTCAGCTTCATTGTCTTAGGTGGACAGTCTTCCCTACAGCTTATCAAATATTGATACATGTAACTGCTTATCTTCCATGGTAAGTTTAAACTTCCTTTCATCTTGTACAAGTTCTAGTCATATGTGCCTGTTGAACTGGCGGTTGGGTGTGATTTTTCTCATTGGTTGTTCAATCTAAATTTGATTCAAAATGAGATAATCGTCACGGTGGCCGCCCTGGCCGTCTCCCCTGTCTCATTTTTGTATGGGCGTGTCCGTATGGGGGTGTGTGTCTGTGTCGTCGGAATTTGTGCATGGTTGTCGGTGTTGTTCGTGAATGTCCATCGATGTTCGTAAATGCTTGTCAGTGATATGCGTGAGTGATTGTTAGTGTTACTCGTGTCTCGTCAGGGTGTGTGTATATAAGCGTGTGCATGTCACCACGTCCTTGTCGGTCTATGAATGAAGTGTCACTGTGAAAGGTTGTCGTTGTGGGAAGCAGTGTTGTCCTTTGTTTACGTTTGAATAAAACCAAAAATAAAAATGGTTTACTTCCATTAACGCACGTTGGAGTCAGTTCTTACAGCTCCCTGGCACCTTCAGCGTGACAATAACATAGACATAAAATGCATAATGATTTTTTGTAGATTGATCTGCCAAGGCTGTGTACAAGGCTAACATATTTTGCTGGTGTTTTGTTATACTAACTATCTAGAGAACAGGTGGAGCATTTGTTGTTACCTTCATGTGCAATTTTCAAAAGAAGAACCTCAAGAGGCGGTATATTTATACTCAGTATATTTATTAAGAACTTTCAACTACAGTAGAGTAATTAGATTTTTACATTTTCTCTCTATTTGGGTGGGTAACTGTAGCGTCATAGATAAAACACTACTCAGAACTTAACAACTGTCTCATTGTGACGACAGCAACGAGGGAGAGGAAGGCGAGGCTGCAGGGAACATACAGGGGTTGGACAATGAAACTGAAACACCTGTCATTTTAGTGTGGGAAGTTTCATGGCTAAATTGGACCAGCCTGGTGGCCAATCTTCATTAATTGCACATTGCACCAGTAAGAGCAGAGTGTGA
>JAOYMR010000027.1:13507318-13527414 GCA_025802075.1 Tenebrosternarchus preto
TCATACGACACGACAACGGAACACACCTCCACACAGACACACCCACACAGAAACAAGACAGGGGGAGGCGGCCAGGGTGGCCACCGTGACAACTATTATTTTAGTTGAGATTATATTGAATTTCTAGGGACAATTTATCTTGTCTAAATTGACATTAAATGTATTTGTTTCTTTCTAAGTAACTAAGGAAATAGACAATTGCACTTAAAATCATTAAACCTTTAACAGATTTTACCAGCAGAAAAGATATCAAGAGCATTCTTAAAGATATTCTTAAAGATATCATTCTCAAGAGCATTCTTAAAGATATCAAGAGCATTCTTAAAAATATTATTCTTAAAGATATCAAGAGCATTCTTAAAGATATCAAGAGCATTCTTAAAGATATCATTCTTAAATGTACAACTTTTTCTGTAAACCAATCTGTAAGCCACTAACACTCCTATTCTTAACGCTTCTCCTTGCATACAGTGCCCTGCAGATTACTGCCGTTCTTGGTGGCAATAAGTTAGATTGTTCTTGTATTTTATAGTATAAGATTTTTGCTGATCCAAGGGGATGCCAGTGCAAAGAGCACTGCAAATGTCTCCTTGGTTACATGATATTCTTTCTCTTGGAGTTCTTTTTTCACCTGTAGTGTTTGTGTATGGTCAGTCATCTTTCTGTTGTCCTTCTGTCTTCCGATTTTATTCATGAAAGAAAACATACATAGTAAATGGGATTACGGCCAAGTTTTGCTGTTGTGTTGACCCTGTTTAGCCAATCAAGACTTGTAGTTGTGGGGACCTAGTCAGTCTTATGTGGCTATGATCTCAAGGATATTATGGTCTGTTGAGCTTGGGTGATTCCCATTCAAATGATACAAGTACATTTCCTAGCAGAGTTTTGGGGCTTTAGGGTCAGCAGGACACTGTGTGGGTTCTGTTGTTTATACTATTAAAATAAGTTTATATAAGTATAAACACATTGGACCTAAATCAAAGGTGCATATAATCTAATCTTGTAAAATTTGTGTACATAATGTTTTCTCAGTGAAATTTGCTCACCAAATGTAGCGCCATCACAAAGGTGAGGAATTAATTAGTATCCTAGCTCGTTCTTAATGATCACGCATGGGATCAAACAAAATAATCCACAAGCATACACTTACAAAAAAAGGATTAGTTGCAAAATGTCAAGCAGCAGGTTAATACTGCTGTGAAATCTGTTTTTTCCTAGGTGCAGGTATAATGAAA
Organism: Tenebrosternarchus preto; assembly: GCA_025802075.1. Taxonomy (NCBI): domain Eukaryota; kingdom Metazoa; phylum Chordata; class Actinopteri; order Gymnotiformes; family Apteronotidae; genus Tenebrosternarchus; species Tenebrosternarchus preto. The sequence goes on from JAOYMR010000027.1 coordinate 13,508,554, forward strand.
TACACCTGAAGGTGGCAACACAGAGAGCGTGTATTGGCTTTCCTCCATAGACCGTGCCAATCCAGAAATGCCACTCGTCTCAGCCACCAAAGTGTTCTCAATTCTTAAGAGAGGCGTTGTTTTGATTGGACGCTACAGCATCATACCTAACAAAACTGACTAATACATTCATTTTGATCTAACTGTTTTTTACAGTTGTGCTGCTTGTAGCCAAGTTACTGTCTGAACCAGTGGTCACAAAAATACCTACAGTATTTTACTATATTTGTAGCACACACGCAAACCTTATTTTTGCTTTTGTTATTATTTATTTTATTTGGTAATAGTATAAGTTTGCATATCAACATTTCAACGTATTTAAATATTGAATTATTTGATTTTGAGAAAAGGTAGTAAGTTATGTGCAGTCATTGCTGGCTGCATGTGGCCCATTTATTTTATTAGCTAATTAGGTCTTGAACATGCTAGTTTTCACAGGACGCCCTCAGTGGAGTCCCAAAAAGGTAGGCAGGAATGCCGAGCACGGAAGAAAGACATTTATTTACGGTAGTTTTGGTTTCGACAGTGACATAAATGGACAAACTCACACGAATGTAGAATCGCCGCAACAACATGGATACTCACACACATAGCAACAAAGACCAACAAAGACTTAGTGACATACATGCTTTAATACACTCACCCTAACGAGACACAGGTGAAACGTATAACAATAACGAGACAAATCACACACGACACAGCCAGACACAGGCATACACACCACTCTGACACCACCAGACGCCCACACAGACACGAGAGCACTCGCCCACACAGACACGCCCACACAGACACAAGAGCACACGCCCACACAGACACGAGAGCACACGCCCACACAGACACAAGAGCACATGCCCACACAGACACACCCACACAAACACGAGAGCACACGCCCACACAGACACAAGAGCACACACCCAAACAGACACGAGAGCACACGCCCATACAGACACGAGACCACACGCCCACACAGACACGAGAGCACACGCCCATACAGACACGAGAGCACACGCCCACACAGACACGAGAGCACACGCCCATACAGACACGAGAGCACACGTCCACGCAGACACAAGAGCACACGCCCACACAGACGCCCACACAGACACAAGACAGGGGAAGTGGCCAGGGCAGCTACCGTGACACATGTAGATCCAACTTTTGTGCTCAAACACTGCTTGTTTTGATGTACAACAGTTTTATAAGACATGCTGGGTAGCTTGTTCACTGTTATATCTGAAATCTGCTCTGTATGTGTGTATGTGGGTTTTGTGTCGTTTTTTTGACAGTACATGATTGAGCATCATTAGCAAAGAGTAACATCACTGAATAAGCTGTTTAGTTGCCAAAGTATGGTCCTGTTAAGAGTTAAACCAAAGTTAGCTTCTTACGCAATAAATATCCAGAACATCTCAAACTAAATTAACCTGCTTCTTTCTAGTCATATGTTCAGATGGCATGAATGGAAGGCAGGTGCTTCTGGGAAATAACACTAATGCTTTTCTGCCCTGTGTCTTGCCATGTCCTGTGCCTCGCCTTACCCCTTGCAACTTCCCAAGCAAGGTGTAAAGGAATTTAATGATCCATGATCCATGTTACATTCTGAATTAAATGTCTCTCTCTACTTAGACTATCTGGCGGTCAGGCTGACCCCAGTCCTACTGGTGTCTAAACTAATCTTTTAGACTGTCCCTCGGCCCTGAGCATATTCACAACCCCCATCTTTGGTCAAACCCTGAAGGTACTCTGTGTCAGTCGGACTGAACAGAGGTTAAAAACCTAACGCAAGGGTGTAAACAAACAGTTCAAGGGTGTAAACAAACAGAAATTGAAGAGACAGCACTTCTATCCTCTCTTCAGAGAAAAAGGACATAGTGGCCCACGGCAAATTTCCTAAATGACCATGTGTAAAAAAAGAGGATAGAGTAAGGTCTTCTCACGCAATGTAAGTCTGACTGTACCAACTTGGGAATTTACTTTTTTGCCCTTTTAAATATAAGAAGAAAAGGAGACTTAACTGCTAGTGTAAGGGTTTCACGCATACACAGCCAAACACTGCTGTACCGGTACAAAAAAATTTATTGGTCAGGTGAATGTTTGTTTACATTCTTATTTTAGTTTAACTGAGGGATTCTGTACTAGACGCTGGACATATATGGACATTAGAGTCAACAAAGGTAAAGGAAAGCTTTATGACCTTCATCCTAATTGAATGTAACTTTAACTGGTGGGATACAAAGATGCGTCCACAAGCAGAAGCAGCTGGTGATTCTGAATTTAGAGAGAACCGGATGTGTCCTGAGATTAGAATGTGGGCTTTGTGCAGGCAGAGGCAGGTTTCTGAGGCAGAACAGCCTTGAAAGCACTTCTCTAAGAAGAATACAGGTTCATGATCATGAGTATGAATACAGGTTCATGATCATGAGTATGAATACAGGTTCATGATAATGAGTATGAATACAGGTTCATGATAATGAGTATGAATACAGGTTCATGATAATGAGTGTGCTGCTGATATCAGTAACAACCTTGAACAGGCTCACAGTTGAGCATGAAGCTGACAAAGAAGATGCACTATATAATCATATTATAATTATACATGTTTGAATTATATGTAACTTTCTAATTGACTAAATATTATTAAATCATTCTTAAATCTCAATTTCAGTTACTTCAGGCTTAATAGTATGAGTACTCTTATGAAAGAATTATTATTATATTTTTTTTCCAGGTTTTCCATAATCCTCTGATTTACCAAGCATGTAAAAGAGAGGGCCCTGTTTGCAGGATTATGCCTGAGCCAGGCTTTGCTGCCATTGTCCTTAACGGACACAGGTGCTGCTGACTCTGTTTCTCTTTAAAGGTCTCTTGGGATAATTATGGAAAATGAGTCCTTGTTGTGGTCTAGACAAAACTTTGGGTTTTTTTAGCCCCAACTTTCACTGATACAAAAAAACAGTAAAAGAACTACTTCACTGATTTTCAGCTTTCATGAAGAGCATCTGTTATGTGGGGCATCTGAGATCTGACGCAGTTTTGCAAAATACACATTTACAGTAGTAAGCTGGTTTTTGTCAGGTCACTAGCAATTTAGCAACTAATAAGCAAGTGAATGGAAAAAAGAGTCAATCACTCTCAATCACTCTGCATTCTCAGATCTCATGGCTGTTGTAGCAACATTGTACATAATAATATATGAGCTTTTGATTAATGATAAAAAGCAATAGTTCTCTTACCAGCTGAGGCCATACAATGCCCATGTGTTCTGTAAAGAAGATACCAGTTCATTTAGTTCTTTACATCCAGTCTAATAGTACAACAAAGTTCTACACCTGAGTTGCTCCAGAATGAGGTATTAAGTCAACAAAAATATGAATTAACGGGTATTAAAGACCAGTTGTGTAACACTGTTGTGTATGCATGGACACTTTGCTCTCCCTTCGTCCAGCATTGCAACACTACTGTCTGATCATTTCCAAAGCAGCACAGCAACCCTCTCAAGGGACACTGGAGAAAGAGAAAGGGGCAAAATGCAGTGCTTTCATGTTAACACCTTTGTTGGGGTTATCAGTATTAGAAAGCCAGTGCTAAAGACTCCTTGACAAGAGTGATGATTAAGTTGCCAAGAGTAATTAAAGGAAATAGGAAAATTTTCAAAGGCCCAATTTTTCTGCCTATTCAGGCTCTTACATAGCAGATCCAGCCTTGCATATCGAACTCCTGTTGCTGACTGTTTGCCAATTTTTGTGTTACACACATTTTCCTCACAAATAAAAAGGCTTTCTTTCCTTCACTGGATGAACACCTGCGTGTTGTCTGCTCCCCCACCCCCTGCTTCCTTCACCAAGAGCTTCTGTCTGGCTAATCTCTAATCCAGTTACATTCAAAATCTGACATGTTTTGCATATCATCCCCAGCACCGCAGCAGGGTGCTCACTGGCCCAACCTACCCTGTCTTCTTGTCACTTTGGATGTTGTTTCTAATACTGTTTGCAACAAAAAGAGCAGATGTCCTCTTATCCTGTTTGACCATTGTTGTTCTTTTTTGTTTGAACATACAGACTTCAGCATAATAGGAGAATCTGTCCTACTCTGTAATGTCATTAGCATCAGTAGTTGAGTCATACTGAAAGATATGGTTAAACCAATTGTTTGGCAAGGATCCCTGATTGCACGGTTGTTGTTCATGTTGGGATTCTTTTGCTACAGTACTTGTTTCCTATAAGCTGTAAAATGACCTTTTGTGAACAGCAACAAAGTTAATAGCTGAGAAGTTATTTAATGGTAGGTGATAGCAGTGACCCTAATGAGTAAGCATAGTTCTTTATTACCAATAATGTACACCTTTCAAATCACATATAGAGTATGTTTGACCAGTGCCAGCAAATAGTAGGGGTTGTTTGTGCCGTCTGTATGTGTGCGGGTGTATATGTGCTGTATGTATGTAATTATGAAGAATGATTTTGTTTGCATTTATGTGACTGAAAACCATTTAATTTAAGAAGTTCTTTCTTAATGTGTGACATGATGGGTTAATCCACTGTCTGGCACAGTTCACTGAGCCTGTCTTTATGAAACAATGTTCTGGGATTTGTATTGATCACATTAGTCTGAAGAGCAATTTTCAAGCAATGTGTTTACACTGTGAGTGTGATGTCAAACTTTTGTTGCTGTGAACCTCTTAAAAACTAACCATTCATCTCCATTACAGCAAGAAGTACTAGAAAGACGTTTGGACGTGGTTGGACGTTTGATAGAACGACATATTCCTTTTCTCTGCTTTTCTCTTTTTATTTCACTGTGAACCTGTTTTACTTGTATTTAGGCTTCTTTACTTGTATTTTTTCTCTGTTCTCCTCTTTCTCTTTCTTGCCTATACTGAAGACTAAAGAGTAGGTTCCATGCTCTCTTCCTGTGTACAAATTCAGTCTCACAACTGAAAATTAATAGGACTTTACGAACATTTAAAGTTGGTTGGTGGGTTTAACGGTGTTTCTTACAGATGGTTCATGATAACCCGTTAAATCGCTCCTGCTCATTCTGCCAATCCTGCTGATCTCAATTCCTCATGAGATCAGCTTGAAGAGCCAAAACTTTACTTTCAGTCATATTTATTTAGTGTTTGATACATTCAAAAGGATCAGAAATTACTGAAAAAAATGTGCTAAGCCAGCCTCTCACACAGACTGGGTTGCTAAAACAACTGCTAAACACTCCAGAAACTTCTGATCTCTTGAAAATAAAAATATAGGAAGGAAGCCAGGAAGCTAATTTTTAATCATTCAGACAGGCCTTCTGTCTTTTCTCCCTCTCATTTATCCATCTAACCTGGTAAACATTTAATGGCCATCCTGTTTTTATGTCGTGTGTCCTTTCAGGCCCACGCTGTTCACCGCTGGCTAATCGATCAGGACAATAGTGTCAACTCTGAGCCGCCGGATGGCCAGGGAGTGTGGCACTTTGATGAAACAGTAAATATCTGCAACACGTATATTTTTTTTCCTTCTTCTTTATATATTTATCTCTCTATATATATCTGTGCTCATTATGTATCTGTCTCTAGATACGCTTTTGTCGTTTACTAGAGTTTTTTGCTGTGGGTTTTTTATATTTCATCTTCACTTTTTTGTTGCTTCTCGTACAGTTTCTGTACGTAGCTAATAGTATTTCCGTGTTGCTGTTGTGCTATCAGGCTGTGGCTTATTTTCTAACTATTGATGTGGTCGTGGTTTCCAAGCAGATAATTTCATTTCTTGTCATTTTGTCAGTTTCACTTAGCTGTATTTTGTAACAAATTCAGTCTGGTTTTGTTGAGATTTCAGTTTTGTTTTTTGTGACATTATTCTTTTTTACTCCAGGTTAATAAAAGTGTACTCACACAGCTTAAAAAGAGTCCACAGGCAAAATATTATCATTAACTTCAGCCTAAATCAAGCTTACATTGAATGTATGGCATAAGTAATAAGAAACATAGTTATTAGTTATTAGATTAAGAGTTACTCTGCACATTTGCCAACATTTCCTGTGGGCTCTTCATGTATCAAATGTGCTAATACATTGCAATGCATTGCTTGCACATAGTGTTTTGTGTTAGTACATTTGATTCTAAATGCATGCACTCATGGATAGTGTTTTTTACACTATCTATATTTTTTCATGTTGTATTTTGTGCCTAGAGAGCTGAATCTTGAGTGGTGAGTGAGGTTCAGTTTGTTGTGTTGTGATGTTCTTTGTTGTTGTTTTGTTGTGTTGTGATATTTTTTTTGTCACTTAGTTTTTATCATATTTGTGTGAAGTGTGTGTGTGTCTGTGTGATGTCTGTTTATGTGTATTTTGGTGTTGATATTTAGTTTTTTAGTTTTGTGTTTGGATTTGTAGTGTTGTGTCTGTCAACAACTGTGGTAAGTGTAGAAATTACTTACAATGTATTTACAGTATGGAAGATTTTAACTAAAACTGCAGGTCATCTCTTAAACATGAAAGGTTATGAGAATACTTCAAAGCACACCAGGTTCAACAAGCCATGAATCCTGTCAGAATCTATTAGAATGTTACAATGCAAACAAAAAAATTAAACACCACATTTTTTTTTTCTTTTCAGAGACAAAAGTAAGAGGTGTGGCCCAGTGAACTTAGATGGCTCAATTTCCATTAGTTTCTACTATAGGCAATTGGAAAGCATCATGGATAGGTTTTCTGGCAAATGATACTCCTATCCAGGCATTTAAGTGCATTGGGTTGGGACAAAATCATTCTCAGTTAAAGGCTGAAATGCATACTATTTTGTGGTTTGGGATTTAGAGTTTACATTTACATTTTATATAGTATAAAACATTAATTGGCATATCTCTTTATCTGCTCTTACTTAAGGAACATTCAAGTGCCATTTAAAAACATGAATTAGTGATCATTTGTATTATGGACTTATTCTGTACACATTGATACTTTATTTTTACCATTTAGGTATTGACTGTTGACTCATTAGACATTTACTCAGTATGTAGCAATGTGCTGTAGTTACTGTATTTAATGGTAAGGTTACATTGTAAAAGTGGTGGTGGAATGTAAAGTCCTAGTTTTTTGGCATATTTAGCTGAAAGTTAGTATGCAGTAACACAGATGATCAATGAGCTTCTGGACCACCAGCATATATCAAAGGGTTAAAAAAAAAAAAAAACTACCAGCATGGAACTTGGCTCTGTTACTTGGATTCAATTCCCAGTGATGTCACTTGCCAGCCATGGCCAGCAATCTGTAGTTGTACAGTTGGTCATGGCATCAGCAGGTGGGTAGAATAGCAGGGTTCCTCTGTTTCTCACATTATAGCAATGCTCAAAACAGTGTGACCAATTTCTAGTCAATCATGTGGCTCTCCATTTCTAAGCAGGGCTAATAATACAAAGTACCTAAATTTAGGACATAAATGTGTTTCTTTTGTTTTCGTTAAAGTAGAGAGCTCATTTGGAACATGACAAAATGTCGTGCATTGCTAAGACATAAGAGCTCAGGTATCAAATATTACTTCCAGCTAAAGCTCTTCTAGATATACAGGCATATACAGTATCCATAGTTCCAAAGAATCATTAACAATGAATCTTGTGATTAGTGCAGGATTAAAAATAACCCACCTTAGTCCTACCCAACAAACTGGTGCTTTTTCTCTTTGTAGTATTTCATATGTGACTTGTTTTTAAAAAAATTATGTATTCACTCTGTCCACAATCTGAATGAAGACTTTCATGTGTTGTGTTTTCACCATAATATGTACAGTAATAATAATTAGACATAATATCAAACTACTGAGGAATCAAGAAAAGTTTGTTTCTTTTGTTTCTTCACATGGCATTTGTTGAAACTTGAGGCACTGGAGATCATAATCTTCAGTGAATATGGAAATATGAAGCTTATACTTTAAAAAAACATTTAATTTTATAGTCATCTCAAACCTCAAGCAAAATAGATATAAATCACAGATTATAAATCAGATTACATCACATAAAAACATTGCAAACATACTTTACACTGACTTCTCAAAGGCAATTGTAAAAGCATGGACTTTATATCTGGTCAGTATATCTGTCAGTATGAAGTGCAGACATGTATTCTGGTTACTAAATTAAATATTTGTGTTTAATGGGTCTAGTTAAAAGTTCAAAGGTATCCAAATCAATGGTTTATTATGGGAGTATCAAAAGCAGTGGGTATATCTTCAATATACTTTTATAGCTTAAAACTATGAAAAACAGCAAAATAGAATGATAAAAAGAATAAGAATTAAAATTGTCTCCTGTCTTGTAGACCGTAGATTGAAATGTGAATGAGAATCAAATTCTGTGAGGTTCAAGGATTGAGGGATGAAAGAAAACGGGGGCGTCTAAAGAGACAGAGGCAGGAGGTGAGGGTGGCATAGGCACATATTTACTGTACATATTTCAACGTACAACACAAAGCAATACAGATGAGTGCAATAGCACTAAACACAACAAAGTGTCAATCACGATAGCGAAAATATAACCTGGCAAACCAACTTGAGAGTAGCTCAACGCGAGAGGTAAAATACCAGGAAAGTAGCTCCAATGCACAGCACTGGAGTACTGAACCTATGGGGTTTAAATAAGTGCAAAAATAAATGAGGGACAGGTGTGCAGGGTTAGAAGCTGGGTTAGAAGCTGGGGACCGTGGGAGTGTCTTAGTGCTGCAACATGAAGGAGGGGGCGTGTTTTGCGAGCTGCAGGACTGGTCTCCCGTGACAAAAATGAGATGAGAAAATAATATATAGAAATAATAAAGAGGATATATACATGAGAAAATAATATATAGAAATAATAGATTATATATAGATGAAAAAATAATATAGAAATAATGAAGATTATATATAGATGAGAAAATAATATATAGAAATAATAGATTATATATAGATGAAAAAATAATATGGAAATAATGAAGATTATATATACATGAGAAAATAATATATAGAAATAATAAAGAGGATATATACATGAGAAAATAATATATAGAAATAATAGATTATATATAGATGAAAAAATAATATAGAAATAATGAAGATTATATATAGATGAGAAAATAATATATAGAAATAATAAAGATTGTATATAGATGAAAAAATATATAGAAATAACAAAGATTATATATAGATGAGAAAATAAAATATATAAATAATAAAGATTGTATATAGATGAGAAAATAATATATAGAACAAATACTAGCAGTACTATGTGAAGGGTTGGATGAACAAATACTAGCAGTCCTACAGTGCAGTTTTGTTCATGATGTCTGCAGATATATCATTAAGGTCATATGAAAAATAAAATAACAAAAGGACAGCAAGAATGAAAATTACAGAGTTAAAAGAACAAAAGACTCAGCAAAACTAAATTTCAAGTGTATGAAAAAAAAAGATTTTACACATGATAAAAATATGAATGGTGGATATGTATTGTTTTCAAAAACTACTGTGCCTCTAAAGGTTATACCACTAAACTATGCTAGTTAGTTAGCACTAAGACTAGTTAGGGATTTAATTAGAAAATCCTGTTATTAGTTTGAAAAAAAAAATCCAACAAACAGGAAAATAATGGAAGTCTATGGAAGTCTGATCTGTTATATGAATACATGCCCAAATCTTCATATACTTACTGTAACTGTATCCAGTTCTTAAGAAATGCCCACAGACTAGACTGTGTGGTTTGAAACAAATGATGTCTTTCTGTAATCTTAGAAAAATTAGAAAAACTTCTCTGTACAGCTCAATGCTGTAACGTTACAGCAGCTGCCATTTGGGTTATCATGCATCAATTTTTTCACACATAATTTGTTTTTTTTATTATTTTTATTTATTTTAAAAAGAGGTTATATATGTGTTAACCAGGTAGCTGGAATCATGTACATTGAGATTTAAGCATGTATTAATAGAATAGATTTAATCAAAAACATAAGAAGAAAACCTCTGACACCAAACATATCTTGACCGATTAACTACATGAGGTAAGTGAAACATTGTTTAAATTGTTATTAGTAGTGTTAGTATTAATATTATTATATTGCTTTGCAGTTAATTCAAGCTGTATTTTTACAACTAATTTTTCTAATTCAGTTTTAAGTATAATGGTTAGTGGAGCTGAGAGTGTTTACATTATATTATGGAGGAAGTATGATTTGACAATTTTTATAAATTGGCACCAGCGATTTAAGATTTATTCTGATCTGAACTGTCAGACAATAAATACATATGGAGACCAGCACTGGAGTAAAATGCCATATCTTTAGTGCCGATTGAACTATAAGCTTCTACATTTTGGACTAATTGGAGATGAGCCATAGCTCCTTGATTGAGGCAAGTAAATAAATGTGGGAGTCCACATGTAATGACACAAAATGCATTTTAATTATAACATATACCATAACAATATATAAAATGCCTCTTTTACATATAATTTTTTTGTTGTTGGGAGAAACCAAAAGTATGTGTAAACCTGACGATCACATCTATATGAGCTTATACCCTGCTAAAACCTTTAGTGTTAATATTGAATGTGGTTATAACAGTCTCCACTCTTCTTGGTCAGTCAGTCAAAAGAACACCTGTAAGGTCAGGCACTGATGTTGGATGAGAACACATGGCTCCTCAAAGGTGTACATTGAGGTTGAGGTTAGGGCTCTTTGCAGGCCAGTGGAATTCTTCAAACAGTAACTCTGTGGACCTCGCTTTGTGCGCAGGGGCATAAGCAGACTAAAAAAACTTAGAGTTTTCCCCAAACTGCAGCCACAAAGCTGGAAATGTAATTGTCTAAAATGTTTTACACTATCAATGATGATTGTGCTAGTGATCTTAGTCTTGTGTGCAGCTATTTAGTCATGGAAACTTACATCATGCTCCAGATTTTACATGATCTGCCTGTTCAAAGCTGAGCTGATGTTGCTCCTCTATGCTTCCATTTCACAATAATTGTATTTGCAGTTGACTAGGGAAGATCTCTCAGGGTAAATGTTTCACTAGCTGTCATGGCATTCAATAACAGTATCACTTTTAAAGTTGCAAGCTTTTCAGTGTGACACATTCTACTATCCCTATTCACCTTTGGAGATTGTCTAGCTACGTGCTTGATTTTACAGACTTATTATCAATAGGACTGGCCGAAAGACCTGAAATTAACAATTTCTGATGTTCATTAGTCTAGATGAACATCAGGAACTGTACATTTGCTTATAATGTATATTATAAGAGTTTAAATTATAGTAATTCATGGATTTGATTAAGGGGTTATGGTGATAATGATGAATAAAATTGTAAAGACACAGAAATTCATTTGCACTTCAGGTTTTAATGGCTTCTAAATGTAAATGTGTTTATGCCAAGCTACTGGATGGAAAATGTTATTAAGCAAATCGTTCAAATGAACTTTTTTGAGGTCCTCCGTATGACATAAGGATTGTTTAAGGCTATATTCCATTTTAAAACTAATCTTCATAACTCGTGTTTTTCATACCTTTTCACCCTGGTGCCGGTGAGTCATTTGGGCATGTTCCTCCGCACACTGAAAAATTAATTCCAAAGAGAAACAGTCAAGTACAAATGCAATACCTCACCAAAAATCTCTATGAAAGTAGATTCAGCTTTACATGATTTACCAGTACATCTGATCCAGTGTGATCCATAAATACAGTGACATTACAGTATTACAAAAAAACAGTAAGCATTTTACAGTGGCATTTTTGTTAAGCAGAAGATTAATAATGGAAAATGTATGTTAACTCATTTAATAACTGGCCAAACCTTATTTATTGATAAAAATCTGTTTAAATAATTGTACCTTCCATCCTGTGCAGCTTTTGATGGCCCATTCCTCTGCACAAAACTGTTCCAGTTTATGTGTATTTTGGGATGTCTTGGTTGAATGGCCTCCTTCAGATCACACCACAGCATTTCAGTAGGATTGAGGTCAAAACTCTGACTTGGCCATTCTAAAATATGTAAATTATTATGAGCAACTACTGTTTAATTCTTAATTTGGAGCATGTTGCATGTTCCAATCTTGTTTAACTTTTTGATACACCTACCTGGTAACTTCTTGCAAGATGCTGAATGCGTTGTATCAGAACATTGTACAATATGCAGTTGTTGCAAATGGGACTGTACTTCCTACATCATCCTAAAGATGCTTCATGGTGATAAAACCTTGGCAATTATTGAAATAATGGATGTATGGCTCCTGGACCATTTAGTGACAAAACATTTCTTGTGACATGGTGCATTGTCCTAATAAAGATCAACCATGACATTTTAGACATTCTTCAGTGGGTGTTAGTGGACCTAGTACCGTACTTGCCATTTCACACACCATCACAAAGTCACATAGCAACCAGTGCTGTTGACAACCAACAGGATGATACCAAGTCTTCTGATCCTTCTATCAGCATCATGCAACTGAAAACTGCCTTAATCTGGCTAGGCAGTTTACATTCAACAGTCTGGTTTTGATACAGTTGTGATCACTTAGAGACATGCTTTATTGGTCTTCACTGATAACATCATCACTTAAAATGGTCGTCTTTGGCCATTGTCCATTTGAGGTAATGTTTGAAAGAAGACATTCATTGCCTAGTTTGCCTAGTTAAGGCTCACTAGCTGATTTCAAACACACCAGTCAGTGGTAGTCTTCTTTTAATACAGTTCTTGGTGAACTCTGACATGAATTTCATGTGAGAAAAAAAGGAAAGCCATTGTTTTTGAAGAGCGTCTATGACTTACATGAAGATCTCACAACATTTCTGGACTATAATATATCTCTTGGTGTTATTTATGTTTAGAATATGGCTTCCTCCCTAGACATGTGGCTCATACTTGATTGTTTTAGAGGAGGCCACTTGGCGAATCATGGCAAATTCTGTATTGGTATTGGCACTTCATTTATTATGACCACCAAGTGCCACATGTGCTACCAAGAGAACTCACCAGATAGTTTCCATTCTGGAAAAACTGTGACAGGATGTTGAATGCTGGAACTCCAGATTTTCACTGTAAGGATGAATTCTGCTGTATCAACAGCAAAATCTGATTAGCATTAATTATCACATAATATTTCAGACATTTTGGTCAGACTGTAATTCTTCTCTTCCATCTGAAAGCCATTCCTATCACGCATGCCATGTCATTGAAGGACAATCATAGGTCAGACCATGTAAGGATTCTATATCAATTTCATCTGACCCTCAACAGAAGTAGCTGCCTTTCTGACCAATTTGTTTCAACAACAAATGACATGAACCTTATTGATGTACAGACCTCCTATTGTATATTACATATAAAATCCTGAAAAATACTGTTTCTTGGTAATCAGAAAAATATGGTTCTAGTTACACTTCTTATTTGTAACCTCCCATTGCAACTGTGCAAATTTCTTTCTAAATTTCATTCATAGGAATAATGCACAATCCTCCTCAAAATAGCACCTGTTACCAATAAAGTCTGATTAGCCAAGGTACTAGGCATCAGATAACAGGGTGTGATTCAGAATTGAGGAGTTATTTATGAACTTGGCAACTTTTTATGGATGTAATTTTAGTCCAAGAACTCTGCACAACCAATTATATTTGACATGCAACAAGTAACAACTATGGTTGAGGATGCAAAGAAACCCCCTAAAACAATACATATAAAATATGAACTCCATGTTTACTGAATATTTGCTATCCCTAACCTAACTCTAATTTTAGCTCTATATACAGGATTTAAAATGAACCCGATGACTCCAATGTGTTGCCCCAAAGTAGAAAATATTTTGAAGGAGCAAGTTTTGCCCTTAGTGATATTCTGGGGCATTTTATGCATAAAGGGGGTACTTATAGTAGACACAACATTATTTTGTTCTTTCCTGTAGTTAGACATCTCTGCTAACTCATCTACAAAATGCACATTAAAAATTCCTGTTTAAAAGTATGTAAATGCAGTCTACACATTATTTTTGCTTCTCTGGGAAAATACATCAAATATGGAGGCCATTTTTTGCCTGTTACTCTTCTGTTACCAGCCCCAATTTCAGTGTACCATTGAGAGCACCAATGTATCAATGCCAGTAAGGCAGCTCACTGTGAGGCTGAAAATTCAGAATTGATCAGATATAGCTTGTAGGAAAATCAACTGTGGTACATTACGAGGAAGCAAAATCAACATTGCAGATGCAAGATCAAAGTCTTCAAACAAAGTCTGAACAACTTTCAGCCATGAAGAACAACTGCTAAACAGATAAAAAAGACTCTACTCAGGATGTAAGCATAAATGTATCAAAAACCACCTTAAATTTGTTTTTAAAAAACACAATCGTGACATTGTATGACCGCCATACAGAAACCACTGGTTCAATGCAGAACAGAAAAACTAGAGTAGTGTTTTCTAAAAAATACAAAGAAAGCCAGTAGAAAGGAAAGAATCTGCCACCTCATATAAGAAACATGGAGGTATGGCTGTGTAAGGCTGTGCTCGCTTATCTTTCATCATGATGAGACTTGAAACAGCAGAAGCTTTGTGAAGTGCATTTTCTCAGATCCATCCAAAAACTTGAATAAAGAGTCAAAAAAGAATAATGACTTAATAGCAGCTGTAGAAATGTTTCAATGCAAAAAAAGTGTAGTCAGCCACTTGACCTGAAAGCAATGAGTTGACATCTCAGTTGCTGAAGGAAACATAAAGACAAAAAGAAGTTTTAAAACAAGTGGCTGTGTTACAGCATCACTAGGAAGGTATTTGTGAATGGCAGAGACTTCAGGAAGGGGAATAATTGTTTATAGTGCACGTATAGTTTTATACATGGGAGCTGTGTATTAAAATAGCTATATAGGTCATCCAGTAAACATACAAATATGATTGAACATAATTGCCATTGTTTTCAATCAATCCACCCCCACCCACCCACACATTATTTTGTTCTATCCCAGTGATCTTCTTTATTATTTAAAGTTGCCTATGCATTAAATTGTTACAGAAAAAGAGGGTGTAAGGAAGGTTGTAAGAGGCTTGTTTATTTGCAGCAGAGCTCATATGTATGGCACCATGATAGTGATGATACCGATGCTCTACTCCCAAGATGGACCACAAGGGGGTGCTAGTTCACCCACAGATTTTAGCAGTTACTTAATGTTATTTTTGGCCCTCACTCAAAGTAGAATTTAGAAGTTTGTGGCTTATATTTCTGACAGAAGAATGAAGACATTGGAAAGCCAATATTACTGGTTTGTTCCATTGTATTTCAAAAGAATCTATTTTCTATCCCTTTCTATCTTTCTTATGCCCTCATTTCCTGTAACAATTTAAAGCATAAGGAATTTTGTTAAATTAATGATTGAAGATTAAATACGAATTTAATCTGTAAGAGAATGAGTTCTTCAAGCTCAATTCTCTTAAATGATTCAGTGGTAAAATTCATGATTGGGTTTGAGGTAGTTCATGACCTGTCACTGGCATTGTGCTCTCTACAGTGGAAATGAATGGAATCACCATGGTGATTCCCATCTTTTCACCACTGGTTTCCTATTGCTCCTCTGTGACCTTCATGACAGCTTATGAAACTTCCCCTACCAAAACTTCTGCACTTTGATTCCTTCATGGATACAGTTTTAGCCTTCCCACATTCTAGTGGCACTATGCAGTGCTACATTCTTTCCCTTCTCCTGTTGTCTAAAACACATTTATTTGAGCACTTGCCTTTGGCTGGGATGTGCTTTTCCCAGCGTTGGCCAGGAGAGAGAAAGCGAGGGGGCCTTTTCAACCAGGGAGTGACGGATCTTTTATTAAAAGAGGCTGGGCCCCCTTGTGCATGCATACACACACACACACACACACATTTGCACACCCGCACATACTCGCATCCACCCTCCCTATCCGCGTCTGGTCCATTGTCACCCAGCTTGGTGCGGCTGAAGTGCACTCCCCCTTGCCCCCAGTACCCCTGCTGGGAGCTTTGTCACTGTAAGTCCCAGTGCAGACTGAAACCATACAGAATCCTGAACATGCACATGCACGTACACACACACGCAACACTTTGTCTTTTTCCCACAGACTTCTTTTTCCATGGCAATCAGAGCATCTCCTTTGCTTGTCAAAATGTATAGAGTGGGTGTGTGGCGATACAGGAGACATTAAGAAATAGGCAACAGAACCACATTGAAAAGAGAGCATAGGGAAGCAGGAGGGGAGAGACGTACACTCTCATTATCATGATTTTGGTAAAAAAATGTGTCTGTGTTGATACAGACAGCATTCCACTAAAGATAAGCCCTCTGGCCCCTAAACCCCACCCACCCGCCCCCTTACAAGTGTTGCTTACTCAAGTGTGTGTGTGTGTTTATGTATCTGTGTGTGTGTGTGTTGGAGAGGGAACCAACAGCTCAGGACCTGGTCCCAGGCACCCAAAGATTCAGTGTATAGCAGAACAGCAGCGGAGCAAGAGAGAAACAAGGAGACAGAGTTGAGCAGTTTGGTGAAGGGAGGCAGGTGAATAGCAGACATGCCAGCCAAGATCATCACTTGGGGAGTGAGTTGAAGCTTTTCTTGCCATCTTTCATACAAACTAGATCAGTTTTATTTAGTTTATTTGCAGTTTGATTGTTCAATTTGCATGCTTCATGAATTAAGAACTAAAACTTAAAACAGACCTTAGAGCTTACAGAAATATGTAAGGCAGAGGAAAGGCTTGACAAGAAAGAAGAGGAAAGTAAAAATTATGATGTGTACAGTAACAAAAAACAGGGAAAGTTGCTGAGAAATCCATGCAAGATGAATAACATTTATATCATCTATTTTAATAAGACATTAAGGAAATAGCTGCAAAGCAACATGAAACACAAGGGAAATAAGGGAATTGTTTGCTTTATATGTTGTGTAGTCTCTAACAGCTTTGTGAATTGTAAACACAGTTTTACTTGTTCGAGTGTTTTGTATGCTTCTGGGTTGCCATGGATAAATCTCTATCTTGTCTTCAGTACGGATTCTCAACCTCCCAGTTTTAATAGAAACAAAAAAAACATTTAATCTTTTCCATAATACAATTACAAATTTCTATAAAATTATAAAATTATATATAAAAATTATATAGAATTTCTGTGTGAATGTTTTCGTTATAAGTATTGTGTGAAATAGTATTTCATTGTTAGTGCCAACTTAACAAGAAAAAAGGAGAGGTTCTATTCAATGATTATTGAGTAATTATGGTATACAAAAGCCATTGAAGAAGATTTTTTTATTGTCACCTGTCCCAATAAGAAAACTTTTGGAGTCATAATGACTCTATAATTAACATTATGTAAAAATCTGTTAAGAGGTAAAAATTTGTTTGTAATATTTTAAAGTTTCTTCATTCCGTCACACCGACAGCTTGCTAGTTTTTTTAAATCCATATTAATGCTAGTCAGAGAAACGGGAACACAAAGGCAAAAACTGAACACAAAGGCAGATTTCAGTGTAAATAGAGGAACCTGTGGCCCAAAGGGATAAGCTCTAATTTTCACATAAAAGCCCAGAACCAGGAAACTCCTAATTGGTAGTTAGTAGCCCTAACCATTAGTAGCCCTAACCACTATCCTCTACCCCCAACCCACCCACACTCACACAAGGATTTGCTGACTGTCATTACAGTATTGTAAAGGCAAGTTTACAAGACTGTATACAAGACTACAGACTAAAAACTAGATGACTACGTCACAAGAGAAATCTTGGTCACAATGCAGCTTGTTCTTTGTTCCTGTCAGTGCACAGCGCCACATAGCAAATGACAATGCAGCTGTGACTAGCCAAGCCTTCCCTGAAATGGTCCACCCATTTAATGGATGAAGAGATGGAAATAACTGTGGAAACAAGGGTTAATACATCTATGTCTGCAGAAATACATAAAGAATACATTTTCACTACAGAGAAGAAAAATGCATTGATACACTCCAAACCTCAGCATAGGAATTAAAAAATGTAAGTGTTTTACAGTGAAGTTTAAATGTGCTAGTTGATTTGCTTGAGATAATATCCTTCATGTCGACTTGAGAGTTGTCTGTTTAAACACAGCAGGATATAAAGGATTTTGCACAGCTCCGATTGCTCTACTTCCTAAGCTGTGCTGCAGTATGCACTCTGATACAGTCTAATCATCAGCTTCGTGTCAGCATTATGCTCAGGTCTATGGGGACGGGATGAAGGGGGTCAGAGAGTAAGGATCAATAGCCTGACCCTGTGACATTATCTTCATGAGGGGCCAATAATGGGTAATTTAGAAAAACACTTATTCTCAAAGATGTGACAGTAGTTTTGTCAGCTGTGTTTTTAAACTCTTTCTTTGATTTGCTCTCATTCACTGCATTCTGCTTCCTCATGTTCTTGGTCCTTTCATAAATGCAGAAACATGTTCTGTTCTACCTCTGTCTCCCTGGTTTCAGAAGGAAATCCCCTCTATTATGCTTGCAGAGTGCATACCAGCCATGCTTGAGCACACTCTTGTTAATATGAACTCAAACGCATCTCTCTTCCTGCCTCTTTGTCACTTACTTTGTCACTGTTTTTGACTCTTGCCCTTTTCCTGCAAACACACCACACAAACATACACAAGGACACACCACACAAACATACACAAACACATCATACAAACATACACAAGGACACACCACACAAATATACACAAGTGCACATGTACTCATATGGTGCACACAAACACACTGCAGTGTGCTTTCTTACTGCTGATGTCATCCTATCTGCCGCAGCACTGGTGCACTGAGAAAAGGGGCTAGATTGGGGGGGGGGGGGCAGAGAGAGACAGAGAGAGAGAGAGA
>JAOYMR010000027.1:13529774-13541752 GCA_025802075.1 Tenebrosternarchus preto
TCTTTATTTTTTTACCTTTTTCCACTTTTTTTTTGTTAATTTGATACAGTGTTTTTCTATCTACCCCCCCCCCCCCCCACACACACACACACACACACACACACACACACACACACACACACACACACACACACGCACACACTTTGCTATGAATGATTCACTGGAAGAACAAGCACTCTTCCTCCCCAGGAGTGAAAAGCAGGGTGAGATCTACTGCCTGGCCAGGACTCTGATCTCACCATGGTGTGGAACTGAAGCTCTGTGCTCCACACACACTTTGTCTTCCTTTCATTTTTTTTATCTCCAGCAGTTACACTCAGTATTGACTGTTTCGTGCTTTTGAATGTTTGCAGAGAGGGCCTGGGGCTTTGTGAAGGAGGAGGGGGGGGGGTCCTCCTTGACACACTTAACGCCCCCGTAGTGACCCAACGTCCCAGTGCTCCTGGATGTCTAGAGACCACGTCTCGGGTCTACAGTGGGGCATGTGAATGTTTACCCGCAGCACAGATCTGGTGAAATCACCCAACATGATGAAGATGCACAAAAGACACGAAATATTTACACAAACACCTCTCCTCCCCTCTCCTCCCCTCTCCTCTCCTCCCCTCTCCTCTCCTCTCCTCCCCTCTCCTCCCATCTCCTCTCCTCTCCTCTCCTCTCCTCCCC
Source organism: Tenebrosternarchus preto (assembly GCA_025802075.1). NCBI lineage: Eukaryota > Metazoa > Chordata > Actinopteri > Gymnotiformes > Apteronotidae > Tenebrosternarchus > Tenebrosternarchus preto. The sequence continues at coordinate 13,530,441 of JAOYMR010000027.1, forward strand.
TCTCCTCCCCTCTCCTCTCCTCTCTTTTGCATGTCCAGTCTGTCACACAGTAGTCCACCTCATAAAGATGGACTGTGTGACTCCACAATTATAATACTAATATTATAGTATTATAGTGGCCTCCAGACACGGTGGGAGCCTCCATGGTGGGATCTCTGCATCTGCTTTCTGAAGCCTGTGTATTATCTGGTTGAGTGGACAGTGTAAGTGTGATTATGTAATCATGATTGATGGCCATCCTGTGTGTGTGTGTGTGTGTGTGTGTGTGTGTGTTATGTTTTGCCCTCCTTCTCTTGTCGTTTCTCTAATTCTCCTCATTTCTCTCGTCCTCTCAACTAATGGCACAAAGCCATTCTCTTCTCGTTAAACCAGCTGACTACACACACACGTACACACACATTCGCACTCACACATGTCTTGCACAAACGCACACACACATACAGACACACAAAGCGTTTCTCTCAGTCTGTGCGGTGGAGCAGACCCTGCTCTGTGAGAAGGTTCAGCGCAGCCTGTGTCCTTGGCTCTCTCCCACCCTCTCTGCAGTCAGGGGGGATGATGGGATAGCTAGCGCCCGCGCTAATCACAGCCTTTGCGTGCTGGTGGGCTAGTGCTGTGTGTTCCTGGGCTTAATGGCCCTCCCTTCCCCTGACACCCATCACTGAGGTAACTGCATCAGAGCATGTGAGGGGAATACAGAGTGCAGAATGTACTGTTGCTTGTGTGTGTGTGTGTGTGTGTGTGGTAAACGTTAGGCTTACAGCCAAACATATTTCTTTGTCTTTAGCAATACAGGAGTGTTCCAGTGTAGTTTCTTAGTAAATAAGCAAATAAGTATATTTAAAGTCTGGTTTTCAAATTATACAACATATTAGGACATTCTTGACACAATCTGAATGTATAAGTGGCTTCTGTATTACAGTTGTCTTTAGTATAACTGAAGCTCTTTTCACTAAAGACTCTTGTTTTGTTTGTAACAGGAAGTATTTGGTCAGTAATTTTGCTTGTGCCACGGTGTCACCATCACAGCCTCCTGCTGCCGTGTGCTGTGTGCTTCTGCTCTGGTGCTCACGAGAGGGATCGGTGGCAGCTTCTCCAGCTCTGAAACACCTGTAGTTTAACGCTCGAGTTTCCTTCACTGCTGCTTAGGAGAAGAACTTCGTCTAAAAGCATGTTGTCTTTGTCATCTTGTGGTGGCTAATTACTGACTGGCTAAGATTGAAATAACAGAGTGTAGGTAATTACAGCCCTGTTGTTACCTGGTTACCTCAACAGGAACATACACTTTCACCTGTTGTTGCCTGGTTACCTCAGGAACATATACTGTCACCTGTTGTTACCTGGTTACCTCAGCAGGAACATACACTTTCACCTGTTGTTGCTTGGTTACCTCAGGAACATATACTGTCACCTGTTGTTACCTGGTTACCTCGGCAGCAACGTACACTCTCCCCTGTTGTTACCTGGTTACCTTAGCAGGAACGTACACTCTCCCCTGTTGTTACCTGGTTACCTTAGCAGGAACGTACACTCTGCGCTGTTGTTACCTGGATACCTTAGCAGGAACTTACACTCTCACCCCAGCACCTCTTTGTTTTCCTCAGTCACAATGAGTCAGACATTTAAAGCTTCTGCATCATCACTTCCATTGATGCTTTTATTTTGCTCTGCTTGTGATCTCCTCACCCTACTCAACCTCCCTCCACCCACACCCCACCTCCCCTCCACCTCCGGCTCTCTCTCCACCTCTTCCTACCCCCCCGCCTCTACCTCGCCTCCACTCTCTCTCCTCGCCTCCCTCCCTCTTGTCCTCCTAATGAGGAGTTTGTGATGCTGAACACTGACTCCTCTACACTGAAGAGTTGTTTGCTGTGCACTCTGCTCACTCACACTCCCCATCCATCACACTGTCACAGCCTGCAGGCCTGTGTGAGTGTGTGTCACTGCCTGCAGGCCTGTGTGTGCGTGTGTGTGTGTGCTATTGCCTGTAGGCGTGTGTAAGGGTGCGCTCTCGGAGGCTGACCCCCCCACACACACACACACACACATTGCAGACACCCCCATAATTCATGTGGAGGTGATGGATGTTGTTGGATGGTCTGCCAGCAGTGCAGGGCCCTCACAGGGGAGAGCAGGAGAGCTTCGTGAAGACAGTTGGGTGTCCCGACAGAGTGCTTCTCTGGTGTCCCCCTGCAGACCCTTATAAAAGCCCCCAGTACACAGACTTGTTTAAGAGTGTTAACCACAAACCACTTACCATCTCATTAACCACTTCTGCTGAGTACACACAGCACCTCCATGTCTCTCTTACATATTCTGATCTATTTCTGTAACTGAGAGTAAAAGGTCTATATCATTTTTTGTTGTTTTGACAAATTTCCTTGTTTTGAATCTGTATTCCAGTGTTCTGGCTTTGAAGTGATTAAGAGATTACACTGAAGAGTGACAGATTTATATGGATCACCATCCTTTTCATACAGACGTCTATTCCTGAAAGCAGAAGTATAATTAAACGTTCATCTCTCACTCCATTATGTGTGTGTGTGTGTGTGTGTGTGTGTGTGTGTCCATGTGTGTGCGCATGTGTGTCTGTTAAGGAGGGCAGAGATGCTGTTTGCAAACATCTGCAATAAAGATGGATTAAAACAAACAAAACAACAACAAAACACACACAGTCTGTTTGTTGATGTGTGTTAAAATGTTTATTTTATTGTGTGTGTGTAAAGTAGGACAGGGATGCTGCTTGCAAACGTCTACAGTGAAAATGGATACAAAATCACATAAGTGCTGGTTGTTAATGTATCTAGCAAGTAAAAACATATTTATTATTTGTGGGGGGGGGGGGGGGGTATGGTAACATGGCAAAAAAAACAAAAAAACAAATCCAATTGTCAGTGGAGTCAGTGGAAACTGAAAGAGAGAGAGAGGTGAGAGAACAAGCGAGGTAGAAGAGAGAGAGAGAGAATTAGATCCATGAAAATTTTTGATTCTGTACATTCTTTACTGATGAAGGCTGTAGTAGAACTTGTTCTGTCAGAGTTTCTGCTGTTTTAAATCTGCACCAGCGGTCACAACACTGCACAAGGATGTGGGGTTTTCAGATCTTCCCAGGCTGTTGTATCAGTGGACAGCCTGCGTGTCCTGAGAGTCCCGAGTGTTCTGGGCTATACACAGTCAGCCAATCTAGATATGTGCTGAATCTAGATATGTGCTGAATCAAGATGTGTGCTGAATCTCCCTGCTTTACAGCAAGGGGTGAATGTTTCACATCAAGTTATATCTGGGGATCAAGTGTGTGTGTGTGTGTGTGTGTGTGTGTGTGTAGGGGTTTTGCTTACTGATCCTTTACAATATTATGCATACATTATAAAATCAGTCTCACTTTATCAATCTCATTCAAGATCAAATCAAAATCACGATCTATAATTCTTAGCTAAAGAAAATAACATTGATTCGATCTCAGAATGATTTAAAAATGTGATTTCTTGTAAGCTGTTGGCAACAACCACAATCTGAATGATATCAAGACAGACAACTTGTTAAAAACAAAATGGTACATTTATTAAAACAACCACTATCAGACACAAACATCAATAATACGAATACAGCATCAATAATCAGTGTATTTACAATGGAGCAAGCTAATTGACTAGCTTGCTTGAGAGAGAGAGTGTGTGGGTGTGTGTATATATGTGTGGGTGCATGAAAAGGGGAGGAGCATACATCTGTGTGGGTATGTGCTTAACAAGGAGGCGGGACTTGCTATTTTAGTTCTCCTATGGAGAAGAAAGCACAGCAATTGGCGCCGAGTTTGAACAGCAGAGCAATGTAGTTGTATGCAAATGAGCTCAGCTTGTTCCTGGCTTGTTCCAGCGTGGTTGTTGAATGAAGGATAATGGCTCTGGTTATAAAACGAACAATAAAGCATGGTGTGTGAGTCCGAGGAAAGTTCAACGATAGCGAGATGTAATGAAGATTCGTTAATAACGAGGCTGGCATGCAAAGCAGAAATCTCATCATCTAACGAAACTGACAGAATAAGAACAAACATTCGAAACATTGGGTTGAACTATTGTAACTGCGTTCTTATTTAAACGGTGGTTTAAAGAACTATGCCCTCTTTATGGTAAACTATGGCCAGCTGTTAAAGTCTCGCGTGATTTGGTTATTGGACCAGCATGTCGTACTTGCTGAATTCCTGTAGAATTAGGCGGGGATTTCCACCGCAGGTGCCTTGTTGCTGAAATATGATGTTGTCCAGGTGAACTGGTAATCGTCCTTCTGGTATTAAGATCCAGGAACTAATTTGTCCGCGGTTTAACGAGGAAATTGATCGCCTTTGTTTCAGTCCGCGTGACCGCCGTTGCAAGCTTGCCTGGAAGAAATGGAATGAATCTGTTGCCGTGGTAACGTTGATCAGAAGTTAGTTTAGATTCTATCGTTACGTGAGTTAGTTAATTAAGAGATACAATTTTTAACTTTGTGCTGTTAACTTTTGTTGAATGAAAAACCAGAGAAAGGCTTGGTGGACAGAAACCTCTCTAATACATCCTAACCTTAGTGAGGGAAGACTAGAGAGCGGACAAAGTTTTCTTGATTGAGGTATTTAACACCTGAATTCCACGTGCTTTGAACACACCTTCTTACTTCCGCTGATGTAAGTTCTAAGTGTCGCCGGTGGTGCTGCCACCTGCTGGACTGGCATGGTACCTGTGTGTGTGTGTGGACTCATAGTTTACAGACACCGCAGAAGGCAGTTCTCTCTGTATCTCCTGCTTGCAGGTAATGGTTTGAAAGGTCTGGTGAGAAATATCCTGATGTGTAATTAGATGTGGGCTGGGGCAGTTGTGCTCGTCCAGAGAGCTGCACTGCCCTGGAAGATGCCTGTGCATCAACATGCTCTTCTCATGCCCACCTTTCAGAATCACTGCCTTTTCTTTGCATCTGAGAGTCCGTGAATGGAAAATCCTCCTTTGCATGAGATCACAGACGTCACGGTTGGTGGTTCGGCTGCAGGGAACGTGCCTGTGGCCTGCGATGAAGCTCCTTCATACGGCCCGTGAGCTGGACCGTGCCGTGATCAGATTAGCCCGCCCCTCCGCCTGCTACCGCCTCGCCCGATTGGCTCGCGCGGGGCTGCGGACGGCGTGACGGACAAGCTGTCACTCACTCGTCTGCGAGAGGGCGACTGTCTTGGCCGTCACAGGCGGCTGATGCGCTGATGATGTAGCGCTCTGGTAGCCCGCGGTCTCTCTCTTTGGAGTGTCATAGCCGCCGTGCCTCTCTCCCACTCCGTCACGCCGCCTCACTAACTTTTGTCAGCCTCAAACGAAAACATGACAATTCTTTTGGTTTTTCATGTGACAAGGCATGAGACTGTAGAGGTGGAATCTTTCTCTCTCTCTCTCTCTCTCTCTCTCTCTCTCCCTCTCTCTCCATCTTTCCCTCTCCTTTTCTCTCTCTCTTGATCTCTCTCTCTGATTATTTGCTCCCTTGTGAGGTTCACTTGTTGAATGTGAAGCTTTAGTGAATGTTACTGTCATTTCTCTTCAGCTGTAGCAGAGTGACTCAAACACCGAAACAAATAACACTGGGACATTAGATCCCTGGAACACTGGGACATTAGATCCCTGGAACAATGTAATATTGGGACATTAGATCCCTGGAACACTGTAACACTAGGACATTAAATCCCTGGAACACTGTGACACTGGGACATTAGATTCCTGTAACACTGTAACACTGGGACATTAGATCCCTGGAACACTGTAACACTGGGACATTAGATTTCTGGAACACTGTAACACTGGGACATTAGATCCCTGGAACACTGTAACACTGGGACATTAGTTTCCTGGAACACTGTAACACTGGGACATTAGATCCCTGGAACAATGTAACACTGGGACATTAGACCTCTGGAACACTGTAACACTGGCACATTAGATCCCTGGAACACTGGGACATTAGATGCCTGGAACACTGTAACACTGAGACATTAGATTCCTGGAACACTGGGACATTAGATACCGGTACCCTGGAACATTTGAGCCCTCTAACACGAGAACCATGTAATACTGGAACACATTGTAGACATGTTGCAAAAAGATTTATCCCATTCATTCACACGCATACACACACACACACACACACACACACACGCTGAATTGCCCGATTAACCCTCTCCCATCCTCTCTGTAATGGGCTTGTCTTGATCACAAAAGGTGTCTGTGATGCGCCCTGTGTAGTGTCAGTAGCTGTTGCTTGGGTGATGGACACAGCTGGCTGAGATGGTATCCAGGCTCTAACTGCCTAATTGGCCCTTGGGTTGAAAGGGAGGTATGATTTAGGTGGAGGCCTTATCGTGGAAATCCACCTTCACCCCTCCACCTAGGCTCAAACAGACAGTCTTTTACCTGCTCACTAATGTGTGTGTGTGTGTGTGTGTGTGTGTGTGTGTGTGTGTGTGTTTGTGTGTGTGTGTGTGTGTACCATGAATAATTAAATGGCCTGGGTGAGCGTTCTGTTAGCCTTTGATTATTTGAGAAAGAATAGATGAAAAAAAAAGGTAAACACAGAGAACAGAATCATAAAAGAAAGAACTGAAAGAAAGAACTGAAAGAGAGAGAGAGAGAGAGAGACAGAGAGAGGGGGAGATAGAGAGAGAGAGGGGGAGGGAGAGAGAGAGGTGGAGAGAGAGAGAGACAGAGGGGGAGAGAGAGAGGGGGAGAGAGAGAGACAGAGACAGGGGGAGAGAGAGAGAGACAGAGGAGAGAAATCACGAGAACACAGTTTAAACATGACAACATAAGACTAGTTTTATGTTTTATAACAGGGGAATAGGGGATTATGAAAGGACTAAGTGTGAGAGTTTATACCAGAGGTAAACATGTAGCAGAGAATTTTGTCAGAATTATGTTTCCACTACATGGTGAAAGAAAGTCGCTAATTGCTACATTGTAGTAGAAATGTAAGCTAATGGCTTTACGTTTTACGTAAGTGAGAATGGCAGGTTTCATCTGCAGTGAAGTTACAAGCATTTAAATGAGCTTGTTCTAGTGTCCACAGTTACAGTATTAGGTGTGGTCTATGACTTGGGCTACACTGCCTTATCTTGTACAGCCATACATGCACATGTGCGCTGACACACAACTACATCTTTTACAAATAAGTGGTTTTAACATCATGCCCTAACATAGTCTAACCTTTCTAAGAAGGGTAGTCAAATGCTTTGCTTAATATCTAGTATATTTTACTATATATATAGTATATTTTACTATTTATACCAACTAAATACTATTTTACCAAATACACTGTAATGGGGTTTATGGTTTGTAATCATTTTTATAGCTCTGGACCAATGTAATCATTTTTATAGCTCTGGACCAAGGTGGTACGTTTGGTATATTGCTCCATATTTGAACTGCATTTTTGATATCAAGCTTTTGGTTTTAAGCCTTCATCAGATCACTGAATCTGTGCTTTACCATGCAATTGATTCATAGAAATTCACTTTCTGTATCTTTCATCAGTAACAATATTTAAACTGCAGGTCAAGTGAAGAACAGTTTTTTTTCATAACCCTGGACTATATCACACTGGCCTGTCTTCCAAACAGTTGTGTCAAAATCATTCAGAGTTTACAAGCACATGCAGGACAATGTAGAGGACACACCAGTGTTTGAATACATAGCTAGCAAAGTCATCTGCAGGGTAGATGTTGAAAATGGAGGCAGTAACTGAACTAAAAACCTTCACTTCCTTTTGGTTATGGGACTTTGAAACTCCTGGTAGCAAAGTGATTCAGTATAATCAGCTAATTTAATGTGTGAGTTAACTCATTCAAAATCTCAAAGTGATTCAGTATAGTCAGCTAATATAATGTGTGAGTTAACTCATTCAAAATCTCAAAGTGATTCAGTATAATCAGCTAATTTAATTTGTGAGTTAACTCATTCAAAATCTCAAGCTTTCTAAATCATAAGGTTAACTTACTAATGCAGGATTCTGGTATCATGATATTTCAGGATAGTAAAAACAAATTAACTAAGTTAATGTGTCATAGTGAATAAAGAAAAAGACAGTGGCTCCAATGGTAATGCATGATGTGGGGGCCCCAAGCGTGATGAGGGGTCACTAAGGCGTTACCATGCCAGCTTCTGCTTTGAGGCCATGCATGTGGATGTGTGTGAGCGCTGGCTAGTGAGCGCCTCCATGCATCCGTCAGTATTATCTGATCACTTCAGGATATCAGAGCAGCCCTCTCTTCCCATGCTGGAGACATTATCAAAACCACCATCACAAACTGGACCTCTTTAAATGTTTACTCATGTATTTATTTCATTTTATTTCTCTATATGCAGAATAGCTACTGTCCAAAAGTATATATATTTTTGGATGAGTTTAATCAGACTTCATAAAGAGAAAAAAATTGTCATTTAAAAAAAGGGCCAGCCAACTCCATTGCTAGAACTACTTCAGTATGAGCTCATAGAAAAGAGATCTGAAGTGTATATGTTCTACAAATGTAAATGCATACTCAGATAAGTCCATGTAAGTTTCAACATGGCTGTAGTTGTATGGGACTTTACAACTAACTTGGATCTACAGAAGAGAAGTTGGTTTGAAAAAATCAGTGTTTGTTCTAGTATCAACTGCATTACACTGTGTTATAATGTCAAATGAAGGGGATGGACAAAATAACTACCCCCTTTTGGCTGCTAGGTAATAATGCAGTATGAGCAGACAGTTTACACTGCATCAACCACAGTGCTGGAGCTCATTCTGGAGTATAGTGGCTGGATGTATAAGTAAATAATTACAGGCTACTTTCTACAGCAGATGCCAGTAAACGTACTGAACATGATTTGGAGAATGCAAAGCCATGTTGTTAATAGCTGTACTGTCAAATTAAATACGCTGAAAAAAATAACAGAAAAATGTCACTTTTTGTTTCAATCAGAGGAATTTGCATCTACATAACCCTGTAGGTGCAAGCCCACAGAGACCCAGTAGAGGGCAGAGCTGAGCAGACACAGGTTATCAGCCAGTCACACGTTATTCAGCTCCTTGTATTCTCCTGTTTTCATGCATATGTGAATGAGTGGTGCAGACACCTCCCACCCTCATAACATAAACACACACTCTTTCTCTCACACACACACATACACACACACACACACACACAAACTGACAGGGGTTCCAATTCCTCTCTTTGATCTATAGACTGTGTGGCTGCACTTGTACTGATGGGACTTGCATGGCAAATGCTCACTTCTTGAACGCTCCTCTGGTCTTTACGGCTGTCTGAGGGAACCTCTCCAAAAGATTTGCTGCTTCAGCCTTGTGTAAAAAGCTTCAGCCTTCTGTAAAAAGCTCCTCTGAGTGCTGCCCTCACTCAGCCTTTACTTCCAGCACCTCTTCTCTGTCTGCTGTGTCCCACTCCACTGTCTGACTGCTAATGATCTCATTCTTCTTATACTTGCTTAAGGGAAAATGCAGTTCACATGACCCTGTAGAAGAAGATTTTTAAAATTATATTAAGGTTAAGGATTCTATGTGTATTCACTGGATCCATGAAGCAGTGGAACATGTAAGCTATTGCTAGAGGTTGCAGTGGACAAGTACACATTATTCTTGTGTATTTTGTGATCAGGTTTTCCATGCAGACTGATACAAGTAGAGGCTTTTAAACTTTGTGTTGAGGTCACAGCATCCTAGTAAACATGATTACCAAAAAGGTAAACAAAATGTTTTTCAAGAAACCCTGTTGCTACCTGGGAAACTCTGAAACCTCCTGGATTATAAGTAAGTAGCGCCCAGACCTTTCCAGTGTTCATGCTGTTTCATTTTTATTTTTTGTGAATCTTTGTGGTGTCTTCACGATTGTCTTTCAGAAAAACATCCTGAGTTGTTCTGAAAGCATCTTGTGTTGTGCTGGTACACTGTTCCTGTTTAACACTGCAGGCCGTGTCTGGATCAGTGAATGCTAATCGTTGTGTACCACATCTATCTGTTTATCACAGAATATGTGAAATGGTTGTAAAGTGTTCCTGCCATGTGGCTTGATCTTTTCTGTGTGTTTGGTTTCTCTGGAGGTGTTGTGTGATCCCTTGGGTCCTACACAAGTCATGCAAAAAAATCTCACTGCTGTTCTTGCCACCTCTCTGTATGTCTTTATATCTGACTCAGACTGATGCTGCCACCAGTTTCCTACGTGCTGCCCGCTCAGGTAACCTTGACAAGGCTCTTGACCACATTAAGAACGGCATCGACATCAACACAGCCAATCAGGTGAGAGCCACCACCAGTACAAACAGTCCATTCCTGTCCCAGCCATCACCATCTCACTCTGACACCCCTGCTTCTCTCCCAAAGCCTAAAGGTTAGACCAAAAGAGGTGGATTCATAGCTGTCATTTGACTCTTTGGTGAAGCTATTTAATTGAAGTCCACTATCCAGTCTGCTAACCAAGTATTGAGTCTGCTTTCAGAAAAAAAAAAACTCACCTTGATTTCCACCCTGTGGAAATGATGATAATCACAGTACAGACTTGCACCTTTCCTCTCCATTTGCTGCTGAATATTTCAGTGTGTTGCATCACTGGAAAAGCAAGGTTCTGGAATACTGAAATCCAACAAGGGAATTAAAGACGCAAGGGGTGAACCTGAATAAATCAGTGCTGAGTCACGGACATGTGAGTGGATATGACCATTACTGCTGAAACATAAAGCGAGTCTGACATTCGAGCTATGTTTCACAAATGGAGATCCAGTCGGGTCTGAGTCAGTCTCAGTCAGGCATCTGGTTCAACCGGTTCAGCAATGATCACATTCCACCTTTAAAACATGTACTTAATTAACAGAGACAGGCACCAGGCTGTGGTGTTAGTGGGATACCTCTTATGCAAGTGGTGCGGCTGAATAGGGAGTTTCCTCGTTCTCTGCATCATCAAGAGACTCTTGACGCTCATGTGTGATAACATGAAAACAGGGTGTGAGATGGTGGAGAGAAAGTCTTATCATTGCTGCCCAGATACACAGCTTCATGGAGCAAGTGCCAGAGAAAATGTGTACGTGTGTATGCGTGTGTGTGTGTATATGTGTGTGTGTGTCTGTGTGTGTGTGTGTGTGTGTGTGTGTGTGTGTGTGTGGGTGTGTGTGTGTGTGTGTTTATGTGCGTGTGTATGTACTTACACTAAGTATCAACAGTAAATGCACAATAGCAGGGCAGGTCCTGCATATACTGTGAGGAACACTAGTAGAGTTAATCTGACTGATCAACTAAACATAAAGGGCTGTTCTCTTAGGAAC
>JAOYMR010000027.1:13570863-13586280 GCA_025802075.1 Tenebrosternarchus preto
GTAATGATTATGTAGACTCAGGTAATGATTATGTAGATTAATGTAATGACTATGTAGACTCAGGTAATGATTATGTAGACTCAGGTAATGATTATGTAGACTCAGGTAATGATTATGTATTCTCAGAATCAGGTGATAATGATTAAGAGATTCCAGGATGGGGCCAGAGACAGTATGGACCAATATGAAGTCTTCTATGGAGGAAACTTCTTGACAGAACTGATACTTGTTTCTGATGCCCTTTGCAAGAAAGATCCAGAGAGAATAATTCCATTGTTTCATATTTTTAGAAGTTATCAAATAAGTGTTTCTAAATTTTATATTTGACAGTGATTCTTTAAAATGTGGTAGTTAATGAGCGTGAAGAGGTAACAACCTTTGATGTTTTTTCGATTTGGCTTTGGCTCTAATCATTAGAATCCATTTGTTTCTGTGGACCAAGCAAATTTTATATTATTTTAGGAGAAACTAATCTGGCTTCAAATACCATTTCATAAATGACTTGATTGAAAGAAAATACAAGGTCAAAAAAAGTAAATGTCACGTTTAGATCCGCTGAGTTAAAAACGAAGCAGGGCTCACGTGCGTAATAGAAGCAAACCGTTTTATTTTCGGTTTCGTATTACAGGGCTCAACGTTTCCGCAGTCCGTTGAGCAACACATTGACAAAGACCGACAAGGACTGTGTGACACAAACACGCTTTTAAACACTCACCCTGACGAAACACAGGTGACACGAGTAACACGTAACGATCACTCCCGACTGACATTGACGAGCACTCACGAACACGGACGAACATTCACGAGACCAACAACACAAAGACTCACCCTCACTCATACGACACAGACACACACCTCCACACGGACACACACACACAGGCACAGGACAGGGGAGGCGGCCAGGGAAGCCACCGTGACAGTAAAAGCATTTGAGCTCCATGTTACATAGAAAATTAGCTTAAAGTGTACATTTACATGGTTTCCTTGTTTTTGGACAATATATTACTTTAATAATATATATGGCAGTAGTGATATTAGTACACAACTTACACATAGCAAAAAATGACCTCTTCCATTGCACTGAGCTAGTCCCTTTTCCCATCATAAAATTAACCAAAATGAACCACAAAAAACAAAGCAGGTCTCCAAACCACATAAGATGGTTTTGTAGGACTTTTCCCCCTCAATGAAACAGAATTTACTCTGTTAGAGCAAATATTACATTATTTTAATATGGGCACAAGTTATAAAATACAGCGGTTTAGATCATATTAGGCCATGTAGAGTGCCCCCTGCTGGACGTACATGGCAAGAATCTCACACTAAATTTTAAGATTTTGCTTTAAGAATCACATACACTTTATAACATAATAGCACAGCACATGGTGTACTGTCAGTCTAGGCAGAGCAGCATCTGTCTTCCATTTAATCCCTCTCTCTTTGTGTTCTAGGGGTTAGTTCCATTTAATCCCTCTCTCGTTGTGTTCTAGGGGTTAGTTCCATTTAACCCCTCTCTCTTTGTGTTCTAGGGGTTAGTTCCATTTAACCCCTCTCTCTTTGTGTTCTCTGGACATGTCACCTGCAGCCCAGCCTTTTCCTCCTCCACACCTCTCCGACCTTTGACCTCATACAGACATCATGTTGACCTCTGGCCCTCATCTCTTTTATCGTTAGACCTGTTGAACCTGCATTTTTATCTCTTCTTTTTTCCCTCCCACAAAAAATACATCACCTTTCTTGCCAGTCTTCTCTGTGCTCAAAATTCCCTCCTCACTAGCTGTATACACAGCGCCCCCTGCAGGAGGGAGGTGTTTCTGACTTACCCTGTTTCCTTCTGTCTCTGTCTCCTGTTTCTCTTTTTCTGTCTCCGTTCTCCTTCTGTCTGTTCTCTCTTTCCCACTCAACCCCTTCTCTTCTTCTCTTCCTCCCCTGATACCTGTCTGCATGCACTTGAGGCTCAATGCTGTTATGACTTCCTCTACCATTGAATGTGCATGGAGTATTAGAGACTATAGAGGATGAATGCTGATCTGTGCACTTGCTGGTATAATTTTGCTTGAAGGGCCTTGAACTTAAATATGGTGACACCTTTGCTGCACTCATAAAATAACTTGATCAACTGACTTGAAATGATCATTAGAACAGATTGCCTTCATTTCAAATAGTCCAATGTCTTGTGTCAGAATTCCTATGTCTAGTCTGTGGAGACACAGGTCATGTAAAACTGCAGACATATGTGTGACTGTTCTGCAAAGTTCACATTGAAATGCCCTTCAAATAAACTGCAATCTGGCATGGTGTATGTGTTGCATGTGGAGGTTGAAGTGAGCTTTGCCCAGCATGGCGTAAACTTAGAGTCTTACTATAGCTCCAATTATTCTACAAGGATGACATAAGATGTTGTGGATTTTGTTAGCACTTTTTGGCCACTGTACTATCACCTTGATTTAAATGTTGTCTGTTTCATGTCAGTCTGTGTGTGTTTATATGGTTGTGACAGCTCTTTTTTTTGCTTATAATTACTGCATTACTAAATTTTTGTGTGTGTGTAGTGGTGTGTTCTATATGTGTATATATCTGTGCTCTGCATCAGTCAATCTGTGTCTGTGGTTGTGTTCTTCAACAGTTTTCATTGTAACTTTGGATTAATTTTTGGTACTTTGTGACTGGGTCTGTGTGTTTCTATGTATGCATCTCTCTGTATGTCTATATTTCTCATTATATCATGCCACACACACACTTATATATACAGTATACTGTATATAGACTATAGACATACAGGTAGAAGCAAACATAGGAACACAAACACACAAAGCACTAAAAATTAATGTATAATTAATGTATTTATGTATACATAAACATAAATACATGTATATTTATATGTCATACACTTACACAAAAGTAACAAAACATACATACATGTTTTTACTGGTACATTTGGAAACATTTATAATCAAATAATAATCATAAACATACTCATAAACTTAACCAGAGAATATAGAGGCTGCAGGACTGTAAGCCAGAGACAGTAAAAAACACCTTCTGCCCTTTTAGAAAGACCTTCCCCAGAAGACGAGTTTTTAAGATTTCCTCAGAAGACGAGTTTTTAAGACTTCCTCAGAAGCTGAGTTTTTAAGACTTCCTCAGAAGACGAGTTTTTAATGTGACTAGTTGATGTCAGTAGAATCTCTTACACAGTCAGTATATTCCAATCTAGTGGCAAATGGTGTTACACTCCTGGCCTGCTTTTGGATACAAAGCAACGCACAACGCCACAAATACACACATGCGTTGATACCTCCAAAAAAAAAAATGTTTGCTGAGAAGGCATAAACATGTAAAACATGCATGTACATAATGGCTAAATTACTACATTCACCAGCTGAGTGAACAGTCTTTAAACATACCTGATCAATCAGTCTCATTGCCTGAGTTCTTCTCCTATTTCTGTAATAGCACTTCGCCATTGTGGGATTCAGTTGTTATTAACAATTTTTCCAAATTAGTGCACAGTAAGAACTGGAACAAAAGTTTCCATTTTTAAAATATGTATTTAGTATTTCTGTAAATAATTTTCAATATTTAATGTTAATAATTATATATAATTAATAAATTGCTTCTATAATTGCAAACAAGGGACTGATTTAAGGAATGTGAATTATGTACTATATTGACTGAGTAAGCTATTCAAAATATGTTTAATGTTTTAAGAATTTCTGGGAATACAATGTAAATCTAATTTGCACCACATTAAGCAAAAATAAAATATATTTTTCTAGCGCTTTTTACAAAAATATCATAGAATTATATTCTTATATTAAAATTCTAATTTAATATCAACCATTAATAAGGATTTTCTTTAATGTGTAGTATGATATAACAATGCTAGCATATTATGTGTAGTATGATATAACAATTCTAGCACATCATGTAGTATAGTGTAGCAGAGCCTTGAAAAGCAGCATAACAATCTCAGCTAAGCCCTGTGTCTACTGGCTGTCATGACATGTTCTTGTATTTTCAAAAAACACTTAATGAGTTGGTGCTAAGAGCTTTTACAATATATCGTAATACAGAATTATAGCAACTGTGCTTGGACATTAAGCCATGTGAGGCAGTCTATCCTTCCGTTGAACTCACATTCCAGGGCCATGTGGCAGATGGACTCTTTTGGTGTGTAGTGGACAGTCTTATCAGGGCAATAAAACGGGTTGGGGGATATGGACTGGTCGAAAAGGACCACTGCTTTGTCAGGAAAACAGTTTCATGATAACAGTGTGGCACAATACACAAACTGCCTGCTTCTGCACGTGTCTACCTGATTTAAGAAAAGCATCACAGACCTTCCATTATTTTGCATGTGTTTACTAACCAATAACCAGGTGATATAACTCTTTTGGAGCTTTGTATACTGTAACAGAGCAGTTGTACAGGACAGACAGCAGTTGTACAGGACAAACAGCAGTTGTACAGGACAGACAGCACCCTGCATTTGTCAGAGTTGCAGTTAAAGGCAAGTGCTTTGTCATTCTGTTCCACAAATACAGACTCTTTTGCTATTGATAAACTTAGTAAACATTTAATATGGGATTCTCATTTTTATGTGTGTGGTCACGTTCATTTATACACATAATAAAATGTGCATATAAATATTTTAACATTTTATTATGTTTGAAAATGATTGTCATATTCATACACCAGTGTCATATAGAAATATGAACATCATGCAAATAACTGGGGAACCAAGAGCAGCTTGCATCCGAAAAGAATGTTAGTAAATTACCATAAATTTAATGTAAAAAGCCAACATTTCTTTGTGAAGAAGTTCTTTTTTGTTATGTTTTATTTTGTTGAATTTTGGGATGCCACATGGTTTCCTCACTGAACCAGTGACTTCTTTGGATTTGCCATGGGAGTTGGAGCAGCTTTGCTTTCAGCAGAACGAGTGGAGTTACAGCTGTGTAAATGCTCGCATGCTCTGTCCATATGACTTGGAGAATGATGGCATGAGAGCGTATGCATGCGTGCGTGTGAGCGGGCGGTGAGTCCAAAACACTCAAGGCCTGTAGGGGTGTCTTCGCTTCCTGGTTGGTAATAGATGAGAGCTGTCCTTTGTTCTCTTTCTCTGGTGGCAGTATGTTCCTCTACCAGTACATGTCAGTCACCGGGGCAGCATTGGTGGTTTACAGCACTGGGTTGTGTATTTGCTGCTGCCCCGCTGCATGCACTCCTGCTGCTGACTGACTGCTCTGGCTTGCAAGAACCTCCCCCATCCTCCCCTTCTCTCCTGTGACCCGAGGTCGTCCTTGTCTTTCCTACTACCCCCCACCCCACCCCACCCCCACCGCCTTCCCTGGTCCGGAGCACATCCCTCCCAGGGCCGTAAGGAGGGGGCGGGGCGGGGTGGCGCAGCGGGGGGCCTGTGTCAGTGTGCCTCTCTCTGTGTCGCTCCAGGTTATGGGCTGGTGGTGCAGGAGGAGCTGCTCTCGCCCGCCTCCCTGCAGCACAGCCCGCCCTCGCCGATGGGCCACGAGCCCTACTGGCAGGAAGTGTCGAGCATGGAGTGTGCACCCATCGCCACCACTGAGGAAGACACACTCATGGAGATGTCTGAGGTGCAGGTGTGGCCCTCAGGCAAGAGCCCCTCGCTGGTGGCAGTGGAGGACTCTTCCCTTGAGTGCAGCAACGCTGAAGATTCAGAGGGGCAGATCTACGGGAGGCCAGGGAGTCTAACGCCAGGCGAAGCACGTACACCCAGGGAGTTGAGTGGCTCCATCGAGCTGCTGGAGGACCGCTCCATTGGGGCAGAATCGGAGCAAAGCACCGTGACACCTGACATGAGCAGAGGGCTCAACATCAATGGACTGGATGGAGGTCAAGGGTTGGAGACGGAAAAGAAAGCAGAGGAGGCCACTGCTGACACAGGCAGGAGTGGCCCTGGAGGAGGAGATGGAGAAGCAGATGACAAAGGCTTAGAGGAAGGCTTGTCTCTTGTTGCAGGGCAGCAGAGGATTTATCCTCGAATGAGTGAGTCACCAGGTTTTAGCCGAGTGGCTGATCACAATGGCGAAAGGTGAGTTGGCAAGTTTGTGTGGTAGTTGTTTGTGTTTGTGTGGTAGTTTGTTTTGTTTCTGGTGGTTTTTGGTTTTGTTTTGTTTATTTAGTTTTCTAATTAAAGTTCACTATAGAGAATCAGATTTGGGCTAATAAATTGTGAACATTAGGTTACATCTTTACTAAGAACTTTTGTTTGCTACTCTTCCCCTTCTGGACACATTGAACTTGATCATATAGGCCAAAACTCTACACTACGCTAGAATTTATCTTAGCTTATTTGTGTTCCACAAAATGATTTATTTAATCTAGGGAGTTCTTTAAGATTATTTTAATTAAATGATTCTCACAAGTCTTTTGTTCTATGAATTTATTGTTTTTTTCCCTTAGGTCGAGTGGTGGTTCTTTCCTGTCCTATCTCCAGGACCAATCTGGCCCTGGTTGGCACTCTGTTCCAGATCCCACACAGAACTGGATAGGTTCTCCACAGTCACCCAGTCCCAGACAGGCCATGGAATCCATGATGTCATCAGTGAGGGCAGCAGTGGATGGAGATTTGTGCCGGTCCCACCTGTCGCAGGAAGCCTTGCTCCAGCCCGTGCGAGACATGGGACACTCTGAGATCCTGCGGGGGCATTTTCGAGGAACGCAGCCTTTCGAGAAAGGCCTTGGCTTTCCCCACAGAGCACCTGAACTTCGAGGATGGGAAGACATGCATCTAAGAGGACAAGTAAGAGCCAGGGGGTTGGTTTGGGAGAGATGAATCACATAAATGTCATCGCATTATACAATTCCTCAGTATGTTTTGATACAAGCATTCATTTTCAGGCTGTGGCTAATTTATATCATATTGCACTTCATCAGTGGAGAGCTTTTCTTAGGTTCTTTTAGGTGAAAAGATCTTTGGGGTGGGAATATTACCTTTGTACTACATTGCCTGAGCTTAAAAAATAAAAATAAAAAAAATTCTTTTTTTTTTTTTTGACTCTGTCATGGGCAAAGAATGTGCAGGCAAAGAAAAAGAAAAGGAAGCTACACACAGGTCTCCAACTGAAATGTTTAATAAATGTAACGAAACTTAACAGAAAGGTATAGCTATAATAAAAGAGGCCCAGTAACGTCAAAAACTGACAACAAAAGCTGGACCTTTAAATAATGTCTGAACCTTTTTCCAGAACCTTTGGAACCTTTTTCTGGAAAACTGGAGGTGTGCTGTTTCATTTGGCAACTGGTCTAGTACAAACGTTCACTGGTTTTTGGTACTTTCTCAAAACTGGCACCAACAGCACCTAATGGTACTCCACTGGGCTAGCAGCAGTATTCAGTGCTGATTGTCACAATGCCTGTAACATTTACCCACACATAAAGATGAACCTTTAGCATTTTAAATGTTTGTTGCATATATATAATGCAATAGAACGGTTATTTGAAACAACTGATTCTTGGAGAATTGAAAAGTTAACTGATAGCAAGGCCTACTGCATTTAGGCTTGATATTAGCTAACATTAGCTGGCTAATTCAGCTGCAATGTTGTGATAACTTTCATAACTGTGACTGTTCAAGTTGTTGTAAACTTGGGTTAGCTCCATTGGTTCCATTGGTTTCTGTTTGGGCCAGTTCTTGATTTAAACATTCTGTACATCTCTCACTCAGAAAAAAAACATAGGACACTGTTTTGTGGTTCACTTGTTTTGAACCACTGGCATTAATCTTTTTTCATTACTCAGTACTGGCTGATACTGAATACCTTGTGTAATCTTACTCACTTAACTTTACCTGCTGTGAATAGACAGGCTGTAAGGTTCAAGGCAGGCTGAAATGAAATTACTCTACTTTATTACTGAAGAGTTAATATCTGAAGACGTGTATCTTCTCTTTTAAAGGCGCATAGTAAGTCACACTTGCGTGAGTGTAATTCATCACCACATACAGACACAAGCACACACATACAAACACACACAGAGCCCAAGAAGGACACAGCTAGTTGGTGCCTGATATAGCTCCTGGCTCTCCCCCTCTTGCGCTAACACTCTCAATGGTGGCTGCTGCTATTTTTTCCATTGGGGGAGGGATTTTGTAAGTTATATTTGGTGAGAATGCATGGACAGTAAGGTCAATGCTTACAATGATCTGTTTAGCTAACTAACACTGGTCAGTTCTCTTACTACCCACGTGATACGTGACGCTACATACTGGACAGAGATGATCAATGATAAATTACTTGTATGGCAAAACATTGATGGAACTGGATGCTTTATCAATAGTGTTGTAACAGGTAAAACAAGGATCAGATGCTGTGATTTAATATTCATGTTAATTTATGCTTCAGTCACAGAGATTCCAGGCAATGGTATTTAAAGCATGCAGATCACATGTGCAATAGGAGACATCGAGAGAGGGTGTTTTTGGAAGCAGCCATAGAGAGAATGGAGAGGGGATAGAGGGAGAGATAGATAGATAGATAGATAGAGAGAGAGAGAGAGAGAGAGAGAGAGAGAGAGAGAGAGAGAGAAGACACTGAAACCAATGTAGCATGTGTTTGGTGACATTTGGTCAGCCTCTTCCCACATTCAGCTGACTGGTGTCAGAAAAAAAGGAGAGGACCTTTAGGTGATCGGGCGAGAGGGAATGTGTTCTGACGGCAGTGACTTAAGCAAGTGCGTGTGTGCATGAGTGTGTGAGGGAACCCAGGTGGCCCTGCTGTGTCGCCATGTGGGCCCTGGTCACAGAGCTGCTCTTCAGCTTGGTGGTGCTGGCCTTCCTGGTGATCAGCTGCCAGAATGTGTTGCACATCGCCAGCGGTTCGGTGCGCTCTGCGCTGACGTACATCCACGCGCAACTGGACCGTGAGCTGGGAGAGGACGGGAGCTTAGCAGATGAGGAGGAGAACGTCACCACTCGTGTGGTGCGGCGCAGGGTCATTCTCAAGGTACCCCTGTTGGAGCGGGAGGCGGAGGGCAAGTGAGACTAGAACTTGCATGGGAGAGAATGGTGCCTGGGTTCTTTAAAGGAAAAGTTTGTCAGGGCCAGCTAATATGAGTTCTTTATAAGTGAATGCTAGTAATAAAATTGGTGTTTTTGGATGAAGCTTGTTTTTACGGTTCTGTCACTAAAAGTGAAATAATAGAATAAGACTTGTATGTTGGGTCTAACTTGCCATGGTGAGCCACTAAGCAATAAAATATTTTACATTTAAACACCTACTAGTTTATGTCTGACATGGACAAATAGGTAGTGGGTGGAATGGAAGGAGGAGCATGTTGTAAAGATATATGTCACTTTGTCCAAAATGGTTCATGTGGTTTTACTGCAGATGTCAGCCAGGACAACTGCTAATGCAGTTTTCATCAGCAATGCTGGGACTCGTAAGTAGGGCTTATAGTTAAAGTTTGAATGTAGGTCAAGTGTAACACTAAAGTGTTAGGCACCTCTGTATTCAGAATGTGTGAGTTTCTCAAATACTTTGCGATGTTGTATATTTCTCTGAGTTAGTGGCTGCACACACCCATTTCATTTTGCTGTACCATTTCCTCTATGCTTCACTTGCAATGGCTGGCAGTTGGTGCTCATATATAGTAGTGAAGCCATTATTGATTTAGGAGGCTATTTTAAAAACTTTTAAATTCCAGACTCCTCGCTACTTGCTGACTCCTGTTTTTACCTCTTCTCAGCCTTTTCTGGCTGTAGTATCTATACTTAGTCACAGCTCTTCTTCAGATAGTCTCTAAACTGTTCTAGAGTTATATACATATTTTATAGGTTTGTAAGTGGCCATTCATTTGTGTAGAGTTGAGCCATGTAATGTATTTTTCTGTATGTGAATGCAGTGGCATGTTTAGGACCATTATGTAAATGTTCTATTATAATAATCAAGTAACAACTTTCACATGAACTAACAAGTAAAAGGGGGTTTGCAGTTACAAATACATGGAGAGGAATGTTTTTGAACATTATGTAGGCCACATTGTTTTGATTGCTCAGGCAAGTATGTACCTTGGCATATATACTCCTTGAACTCAGATTTTAGTATAGCAGTTTCTCTGTTCTGACCTGCCTCCAAAACCCTTTTCATTCCTTCAGGCTCTTCACACTGCCTTTATACTATCATATATTATGTAGGGAGATGAGGCCGAGGATCTTCCTGGAGAGCAAGTGAGAGAGGAGCAGTTTACAGATGAGCATGGCAACATCGTCACCAAAAAGGTCAGCTTTCCATGCTTCCTACTGCATGTCTGCTTGCAGCAAAGTCACCCCATTACCTAATATCCTATGGAATAACTGCTCTTGGACTCAGGAAAGATGATTATTACAGCAATAATCATTTTGTTCACAGACACCCTATTTGTTTGTTAGTGATGGGGTAACAAAATGGCGTCCAAAAGCAATCTGGATGTGCATCAGATGTCTCACCCTAAAATTATACATCATTACATCAATCAGTACATCTATCATTACATCAATCAGTACATCTATCATTACATCAATCAGTACATCAGTACATCTATTAGTACATCAATCAGTACATCAGTACATCTATTATTACATCAATCAGTATATCAATCGATTTTACATATTTTCCATTAGATGCAACAGCGGCCTGGGCAATGCATTAACCAGCATTACTGGTCTGCCATGTTCTAATGTTTTGCTGTGTTCACCTCTTTCTCTTTGCAACTACTTGCTCAGGCAAATAATGCAAAGATTAATGTTCGTAGATTAAACACAGTCATAAGACTATGCAACAGAGTTGTCAATCTGCAGTTAATTATTTTTGGCAACAGTGTTTTTACATCCATTTACCTGCACCACATAATCTTCAGACATCTCAGGAAAAAAAGGAAAGGTAGGGTGGAGAATGAGAGTGAGATGAAGGCTTTGGTCCTGTTTAAAACTGTGCTTGGGAGATAGGCAGGTTTCTTGTTAGAGACCTCACATCATTTTGCCTACTGTTCCACCAGCTTTCATCTTAGGCTCTTTCACTCTCGTTTCTCTCTTCAGACCTGCTTTTCTTTACATATATGAACCTTCCCACTCATTCTTCAATTGTGTCTCATTCTTCTAATCCAAAGGGTGGCGAACACAGTTTGGTGGTTTTTCCCTGCTCTATGAAGTTTCCCTTTCACCTTTGTCTCTCATTATTATTTTTCTCATCTTATCCTGCCCCTTTATCTTTCCTTAATCATCCATTCCTCTCATTTGCTCCCTCCATGTCCACTCTCCATCTGCACATTGGGCAGTATAGATTGTGCGGAAGGTGGTTCGAAGAGGGAAGGGAGAGGAGATGGGTCAGGAGCACATTATAGAAGGACTGCCCCAGGAAGCGGATGCGCTGGATGTGGATACTGAGCAGTTCACAAGCTATGCCATCTTTGGGCAAGAGAGCAAGGTGGGCCTCTGAACACTCCTGGATCTGGGCTCGTAGTGTGGACTGAGCTTGACTTGTGATACAAGTAGGATAGTATATTCAGGACATGAGGTGGATGTGTTTAAAAGCAGCATACTTAATCTAGACTGTTTTTGTTTGTTTTTGTTTTTGACTTGAAAAAAGATTCATTATTCCATGAGCCGACAATGGAATTTGTAACATATTAACAAACATGAATTCGCAGTGGGTTTCTTTTTATGCTTTGTTTGAAATATTACCACTGGATGTGTATAACATGACTGCAAAATCCTTCATTTTGGATTTACGTAGGTCTTTTAAGGGATACTACCTCTCAGATCCCTAACAAAGCAAGTTGTTTTGTCAATGAGTTTGAGCTTCCCAACCTCCTCTAGTGCATCATGGTTATTTTCCCCAGCATGTACTTGGCTTTCCTTTTTATCACCTCATTTTCATTCTGTTCCAAAAGTAGGAACCAATCACAGCCATGGAGCTAAGCAAGAATTTTACATTATCAGCTATTTGCACATAGAACTCACTGAATGTAATAATGTAATATATGTAGTAATTCAATATATTAGAGTGAAGCAAATTTTCATTATACTCAACAATATCCTCCATTTAAAAAGCAATGCCTCACAGGCTTTTGCACATCTGCTATATTGTGAGTCTCTTGCTGCGTTAGGAGATTCTGTTGTGGTTTTAATCACATGTCTAAGTTTGGTTCCTCTTTGGGGGTGTTTATCTGGTCTTTGTTAACCCTTGTTGATAACTTTTGATAATGGTCATGTCCTTTGTTGTGATGTTTCCCTGTATGCCTTCTGTTCCATTAAAATTATCTTTGCTCTAAATGGTGAATGTGGTTGTCCTTCAGCGTGCAGTACTGCTAATTTATCTGTAGACATTTCTGATGCTTTTCCCCTCTATCTCTTTCTGATTTATTTTTTATTTCTTCTTTCTCCTCTGTCAAACTCTGGACTGCAACTATCCATCTTTTTAATGACTCTCCGTCTCTCCTCCCACCTTTATTGTCTTTTGATTATATCACTCTTTTGGTGAGTCTCACTTTTTTTCTGACACTTCTCTCTCTTCCTCTTTCCACATCTCATCCTGCATCACCCCCTCTCTGCCTGGGGTTTATCTTCGACCCCTCCCCCCACCTTCTGGTTGTCTCATCTGATGCTTCTGTGTTCTCTTCCTCTGCTAAATCCTCCCCAACACCACCCCTGCCTTCTCGACACTCTTCGCCACTGTAGCCGGAGATTGTGGATGTGAAGAAGGGTGGGGCTCAGATAGTGAAATGTGCTACGCTGCGGAGGGTGAAGCAGTGAGCGGCTAACTGGAGCAGCCCTCCAGGTACAGGCCAAAGGTGCACTGCACACTCACATAAACCTCCAACCGTGAAAGGGTTATTCCAATAGACCGGGGTGCATATGGTTCTGGTGGTGTTTGTTTTCTGCTACTAAAATGCTTGATCTATACACACAAGCTGGCAGAGTGTTATAGACTGAGTATTAATAGCTGAGTAAAGGTTCATGAGAATCATTTGATATATCTGGCCAAATCTTTATCAATCTTCAGAATTTTATTTGAGTGTAAACTTTGATTAGACTGATTTGATTAGACTAGATTTTATCTAATACACAAATAAATTGCCACTTTTGAAATGGATTGTTACATGTAGTCTTTCTTTTGGATGTTACTGGCAGTACTAATCATAAATCATATAATCTGAATTCAAATGTGATAGAATGCTATCTAAATCTACACCCATAACCACCACTGACATTTACCAAATCAAATCAGTGCCAGAAGTCTCAGTAGTCTGATAAGTGGTATGGGGATTCATTAAATCTACACATTCTCATTAAGGCTTATACAAGGATGTGTAGATCTTTTTTTGGTTACATTTCTGGTATATTTCTACTAGTTCTTGAGAACACATTTTAGATTATCAAATGTATCTTTCCCATAATGTTATATATTAGTAGTAGATTTGTTGCTGGAAATGCAAATGAAAATTCTGGACTTGAAATAATTTCTTAAGATATTTTTCCTCCTTCAGTGCTGTTTATACCATTTTGTATAGACTATTGTTTTGGTCCTGCTTTCAAACTTGTTTTTAAGAAGCCCTCAGCTTCTAAGAAAAAGGTCTTCTTCAGTTTCCTTTAAAGGAAATGAATCACTGAAAATGACCTTAGTTGATTTTTATGCTTCTTCTATTCATGTTCTCTCCCTACTACAGGTCTCGTCTCCTGTGCCCAGACCTCCTCTCATAAACACATGATGTTCTTTCTCTACTACAGGTCTCGTCTCCTGTGCCCAGACCTCCTCTCATAAACACATGATGTTCTCTCTCTACTGCAGGTCTCGTCTCCTGTGCACAGACCTCCTCTCATAAACACACAATGTTCTCTCTCTACTGCAGGTCTCGTCTCCTGTGCCCAGACCTCCTCTCATAAACACGATGTTCTCTCTCTACTGCAGGTCTCGTCTCGGGTGCCCAGACCTTCTCTCATAAACATGATGTTCTCTCTCTACTGCAGGTCTCGTCTCCTGTGCCCAGACCACCTCTTGTAAACACATGATGGCAGCAAGCACTGACGAAATGGCAACCTGAGAGCTAGAACCGCCTGTGGACTCCAGTACCATAAGATGGACTCCAGTACCATAAAATGACTTTTATGACTTTTTCAGACAAACATAAAAACATAACTAGGCTAGAGGCATGATTTCATATAAAATGAAAACCAAAAAAACAAATAATATATAAAAGCAAGCATCTGAAAAGTGCTTCCTGTACTCTCTGTATCAGCATGTGAGACTGCTGTCGCATGGCCTGCCTTTACTTACACCACAGACAGCAAAGGATTATGGGATTCCTGATGTTATAAGAGATGTGAAAGGAGATGAGAATAACCTAGTGTACTCAGAATATGGGGGCTAAAACCAAGGTCATAGCTCAGAAGTTTGTGTTTCAGAAAGACCATGGTTCACAAAAGATATGCAAAAACTAGCACATACACACACAGAGACAAGTCAAGTTACAGTTCTCCCTCCAACTCCTACAAATTTGAGTCTTCCAAAATGCATCATAGTTAATTCTGATCTTGATCACTGAACTTTTGAACACAATCTTACTTGGAAACTTCTAGCACTGGTATTGTATATAATGCAGTATATGCACTCAAATACTACATTAATGTGTGTTGTGTCTGTATGTGTGTGGTTTATGTTACAGCTAAAAAAAAAAAAAAAAAAACTTTTTTTTTAAAGAGGAAAAAAAATAACCTATGCGAAAACGATGCTGCTGATATCCTGATACCTTCTCTGTCCATGTTCTTGTTTGGTTGAATACAATATGACAGTCTGTATATTATCCGTATTGGTTGCTTGAGACAGGTTTGGAGATGTTCTTTCTGACTGTTTTGAAATGTCCATGTAGTGTCTATGAGTTTTTTTGTAGTTTCCTGTTTCTTTGTTTTCTCAATTTTTGTGTTTGATTTTCCTTTGCTGTCTCTCCACCAAAGGGCTTTGCCTGCAATAGATACTTCTTTTTGGTGGAGAATTGCTTTCTATAGCTGACTTCTTAAATTGCCTTTCTAGGAAATCCATATATGAGGAAATAATTAATATGGCTTTAGGGTGTTGAAAGAAGGACACCCACTCACCCACCCACCCTTAGTTAAATGAACTCAGACATGTACACGCATACATACACAACGCACAAGTGCACCTACACAACTTCCAGCTGCCTGACCTCCACACTCCAGTGCATAATGTAGCAACAAAGTCTTCCATTTCAAAAGATATCAGTAGCTCAGGTTTAGTTTTGTTAAAATACATGCAGTGTCGTCTAAGTCCAGATAACATGAATGAAGATGGTCACCGGCCAGAAGGCTGTAGGTCTTTCTTTTAAATTACATGTCTCATATTTTCATATTTTATATTGAGATACCCAATCATTTCACATCAATTA
>JAOYMR010000027.1:13586380-13598165 GCA_025802075.1 Tenebrosternarchus preto
GAAATGAATAAGGAATATCTTTATATTGAGATACCCAATCATCTCGCACAGATTAGAAATGAATAAGGAATATCTTTATATTGAGATACCCAATCATCTCGCACAGATTAGAAATGAATAAGGAATATCTTTTGGTTGACAGAAGAGAGTAACTGGTTATAAGTTTTAAAATAATCATGCAATATCATACATAAAATAGTTCTTACTTCCTGCAAACAAGATTCTCAACACTGCATTAAATAAACAATACAGCAAGTGAACTAATGCAAACAATACCGTTAGTGAGCTAATGCAACAGACATTAGTCAACAGTGCAACAGTGCGTATTATACCATTTCACCTAGCAGTTCCATCTTTGTCTTCTTTATTATTGCAAGATCATTCATACTTTTATTCTTAGTTTGTTGTTAGAATAAGGAAGTGGAATTGAATGGGAATAATTGTAAAAGATTATGACTTTGCTGAGAGTCCTGATATGAAAGAATATTTTTTGGTGTTGATTTGTTTGATGTTGTTGTTTTGACAGAAGTTAAAATATAATTTAGTAATATAGGAAAGTGAGAATAAAGATAATCTCTGTTACTCCCAGTTAAGCTTTTAAATCAGTAAGTATCCACATAAAAAAACATTGAATATGTTGTGATCTCATTGTCGATCCATATTTCCTCTACTTTGGAAAATAGTGTTTTGATTTTATTTTCATTTAGTCTGTATCACTAGCAAAGATACAAAGTCTAATGGTGTCTTATAATAGAAACTCAGACTGATCAGCCATTCCTGAGGAAGATGAATGTACAAGTAGATGTTTGAAACACTCTTTGTGCAGTTTTTTTCTCTTTTGAGATCAGCAGACACTTACCCACTAAAGCACTGTGATTAGACTGCAGCACTGTCCTAGAAATGCCATTTCCAAGTTCCCTCCTCACTCTCTCTCTCTCTCTTTCTCTTTCTCTTTCTCACACACTCTCTCACACACACACACACAGCAAGACCATTTCCAAATTTCCTGCCCAAACACACACACACACACAGTACACACACAGTGTGTAGTGTGTGTGTACAATGTGCACCTTTCGTAATGCATGTTTTGGGTCTAGACTATGTTATGACCTCTGTTGTTTAAAACAGATAGACCAAAAGTCAAGGCTAGCCTTTACTTTTCCAGCCATCCAGACCTCCTAACTCTACCCATGATTGAATAGTTATCCTCGCTGTATATTTAATGTGTCCTTGTGGGTGTGCACCATAATCTTCCATCTGTTTACTTACCTCATTTTATGAACACCATTTTGTCCAGTTCTGAAGGAGAGGCAGTACACTGTAGCTACAACATGACTGCCTCAAATGTATAAATTTGCATTTGCACCTGTAAAATATGGAGATGGAAGTTGAATTTAATAGATGATGTGATAAACTGCGGGTTCTTAACCCAGTCTACAAGAATTCTCAGGCAGTTCAGTGCTATTTCATCTACCAGTACATTGAAGGCAGGTAACTGAGTGAGTGAGCTGAGTTGAATAAGAACAGATGGATCTGTTGGATTGACTGGGCAACAGCCCCTGATTTAGTGTGAAATGAGCCAGAGCAAGTTGTTTCACTCACAGATTAAGGTTCAGTGTTATCAAGGGATATGATTCCTTGTCAGTATTCAGGGCTAATTATTTCCATTTTTAGCTTGTAATTATGTCTCTGTCTACTGCTATAGCTAACTGTCTCTACTGCTATAGCTAATAGTCTCTAACCACAGACAAACATGCCAGCATATCTTCATGTCCTCCATGCATTTTACACTTTGCAATTTATAACAGTTGCAGCAGGCAACTGTTATAAAAGGCAACCTAAGTTGCACTTAGGCCAGAACATGAATCATACACTCATAATAACCTCATAAAGTGCTCATATGTCAAAATGAAGCAGTTGCCAGAAAATGTTTTACCCTAATTCTAATATGATAATTCTAAATCATCTCTCATAAACTCATCTCCATACACCATAAAATCATCTCTCATAAATTCATCTCCATACACCATAAAATCATCTCTCATAAACTCATCTCCCTACACCATAAAATCATCTCTCATAAATTCATCTCCATACACCATAAAATCATCTCTCATAAATTCATCTCCATACACCATAAAATCATCTCTCATAAATTCATCTCCATACACCATAAAATCATCTCTCATAAACTCATCTCCATACACCATAAAATCCCAATGTTGAGAATTTTTGAAGGGAGTTGTATTATAAATGAATAGAGAAATGTATTATAAGACACATCAGGATGGAAAGCTCATATTAGAGTAGTCCTTTGAGAATTATGCAAATACCTAATCTTGTATGGTACCTGGAAATGTAGCACCACCTGGAAGCAGACATGATGTCAGAACAAATTCACTGTCCATTGCCTATAGCACTGTACCTTACGCCTTAGTTGTAACAGAATAAGAACTCCTTCTTAGCATATTTGTCTTATTTTCTGTAGTCATGAGTGTATATTTTGATTTAAAGTGTGTGAATGTAAAATTGCTGTGATTGTGATTTTAACATATGAATCCTGTATTTGTGAAAAAAACTCTCAAATAGTTAAGGAAACAAATCAAACTGACAAAAATAGCATATTAATAGCATAGTTAAGTTTGTTGTAATATGAGCATTATAGTAAAAGGTGGACAGTAGAAGTGTACAGTTACATAGGAGCCAAATAAATAAAACCATAACAAATCATAAGTCATCTTACATACACCAAAGTTGCCTGGTGAACATAATAAAAACCCAAATGTGTGAAATTCCCATTATCTGTAACAAAGTCAGTTCACAGTTGAATGATGAATAACTTCATACATCTACTGTACAGATTTGTGTGTGTTGTACCAAGGTTATATTCTAACTGTATAAAGTACAGTTTATTTTCTTTATTTTACATTAGAACGTAAACTTAAACAATGCAAGAAATAACAGAATTAATCAGTTTTTAAACAAAGTGAACACAAAAATTATTCAGAGCAGCTTATATTTTAACATCTCATTTATTAGAAGTGGCTGTTTTAAAACATGTACATTCACTGGAGCCAAAATTTCCCTCCATATTTTTGAGTACATTATTCCACTTGACACCCTTGAACATCACAATACATTGAGAATATTAGTATTATCTTCATAACATCATTCAAAATCACTTTTAACTTAGTGTTTTGTGAATTTAATACATGTTGCTTTACTAGAGTATTGGCACATTCTTACTAGAGTATTGGCACATTCTCTATAGTTTTACAGTCACATGGCTTATGTTTTTTTTTTCAGGACTCAGATAAAAAGGCTCTAAACCAGCAATGTACATAATATGTGTCATTTTATAAAGTAATGGGCTTTAGTGTTGACATACATATGCCATGTTATTTTCTTTCTTCCTGTATCCTCTGACAGGTCTCTAACTGTGCACCATAACATGCCATTCTGAATGTGAAACCGACAGTAAGCAAAACTGTTTTGAAAAGGACTAAGTGTTATCAGACATCAGAAGCAAATCCAAATGCTGTTTACTCAGTAACAAACTCTTTTATGTTCACACACTCTCCTTTATTTTGGTTATGTTTGCTAATTTGATTCCTGGGTGGCTGATTAAAGACTGAGATAGTGTGAAACATAACAAAGTAGAGTTGTAGTATAGCCCTACAAAACCTCTTGACAAATTCTTTCCCCTTCAATTCACGAAATAGGGTCAAATCATACAGGGGCCCACTATGGCCAATACATTTGGTCAGCCCATTCTAGTATGGGAGAAAGAGAGATTCCAGATAAACCACTGAGTTGGTTGAAGTCATGTCAATGATTAAAACCAATAAAAAAGCAAAAATGTAAACTATTGCAAAAACTAGAGAACACTTATACTTCAAACTTCTAGAGAATGAACTGAAATCAGTACCACAATAGTATATTATTCATAAAATGGAATGCAAATTGCACACATGCACAGAAAAAATGTTTTTAATATATGCAGAGAAATATATAAAATATGTATCAGTATATATTTAATTAGAATGCTTTGCAGTTGCTAATGGGGATTTATTACCTAATACTGGGGATTACAGTTCTGTTATGAATGTACCTATAGCATCTTAGCACCTGAGACGTTCAGGGTATGCCTGCAACCTGGGATATTTATTTTCATTTTATTTTTTATTGCAATGGAGAGGGGAATGATGAAGAGATTACCTATACACATGTCTGTGGATTAGACATCTGACCTGAGATATATGTATAGATGACTAACCCTGTACACCAGCTGAAAAAAAATATTTACAACATTAATAAAGAAATGAATACTCACAAATGACTTTGCATCGTCATTTCTGTTTCAGTGCCATATGGTTCTTTATTCATTTCTGTTTCAGTGCCATACAGGTTCTTTATTCATTTCTGTTTTAGTGCCATACAGGTTCTTTATTCATTTCTGTTTCAGTGCCATACCGGTTCTTTATTCATTTCTGTTTCAGTGCCATACCGGTTCTTTATTCATTTTAGACAAAAACAAAAGTCATGTCAGAGTAATCCTATTCCTATCTAAAATGTTGACAGCACCACAATTGTCAGTTCACTTTTAATAATTATAGAAAGTGATAATTTTAATAACTAAGTGATAACTTGCTGTTTTTCTCTAACTAGGATTGTTATTGCCTCACACACGATCTCTTCACTACACAAAGTTGCTCCTGTTTGTCACCTACTGTAAAAGCCCCAGACCACCCAACTTCAGTGTTTCTTTCTACAATGTGATTATTCACACACCTCCAGATACCATCCAGCCTTCAAATGCTGCTAACACCCTGCACCCAACACCCAGGACATTTGCACAAACGCACACACACACACGCAAATTAACAAATGTCTCTCCTTTTTTGTCTTGAACATCAGTCGCTCCTTCAGCTTCTTCACTGGGCCTTGCAAACTTTAGACAGACACTGAAAGTGACTTTCAGTTGGGACTGTTTTTTATATATATATATTCTTTGTATGTATTTTTTTGATGACTTCCAGAATCCTTAATTGTTTGAATGCAGGTTCTGGAATTTTTTTCTTATTCTTTTATTTAAAGAAGGTTTTCCTTACCAGCTTTGCACTCACTTGCTCACTGGTGGTCTGAACAGTACTTTGGTAAAACTACTTTTGACAAAATCCAAAATCTATTGTAAAAAAATTATATAAATAAAACAGAACTGAACTGACAAACTGCAGAACGACTTCTGATCTGGATAGTGTGAGCATCCAAACATGAACTGTTTCAAAACCACATAGGAGTTTTTTGTTGAAGTTTGTTTTCAAGGCCACAGAGATCAGGCTATGGTTAACTGAGTTAGAAAGTCCAATCAACACTTGTCAATCCATCCTGCTTAACAGATTTATTGCCCAGGTCTAGATTAGCCAGGCCCTGCATCATGCTGGCGTCTGCCTTCACAGGCATAATACATTTCCTGTCCATAAGTGCAGTTTTTATTCTGTACTAATAACTGCTTTTGCCTGAAACGTATCATTTCACTGTCGAGGTCTTGCTGTGATCAGATCTGTTATTATGGTTGTTGCAAATATCCTTAGAGACTAATCTAAATGTGATCACTACAATATTTTGCTAGTGCTGTGTTCCAGAATGTTCAAGAATAAAGAATTGTGTAATACATGAAAAGTGTGCTACACAACTGTTAACCCAAGATGAAAATGTGGGATATGATATTGCAATGTTTCTAGATTTAAAACTTTTATTAAGTTTAAAATGGTCTAACAAATAATGTTTATTGCAGCACCAATTAATCATCTAAACACTGAGAAAATAATTTTGCTGTTTGCTGTAGTGTCTGATCTTAAACTGTTTTTTCCCATGGATACTTGATAAACCTGCTGTTACTGTAGTTTGTGAAGGACGGCTTCAGACCTTTATACATGCCCATTTTGGAACAGGGTGTGGACAGGGCAAGTACCCTTTCCCCCCAGTGTCAGCCTTTCAAATGGTTTCAAATGAAACTATCTGTGTATTGTCACTGCTTTATAGTCTCACAGAGCACTTTATCAATGCCTTATCAGCATCTTCACTAGAACTGCATGCAGTTTAAGAAAAAAAAATCATCATAGTAGAAAGACACACTTTGCTTGTCATGTTGGCATAAATTAACGTCAAAACCTTTATATCGATGTACAATACCCATGTTTGATCCATATATTGGACTATTGATTGATTTTGACCTCTCCTTTGACACAAACTAAGAAAACAAAGAGCTACATCATGTGAATTAGACGCCTGAGGATAAGACTTACATAAAACTGAATCAAGTTGAAGACCTACTGTTGTACTGTGTATAAGGAGACTGCAATACCACCTGGCATCATAGAGATTGTAACAGATATCTAATGTCATGGTGAATGAAAAGAAGTTATGGCAGTCTACTGTCTACACCCTATGGTTATTAGTCTAGCAACACACTGACCTTGCTGCAGGTATAATGGTAATGACCCACTATAATTTAACACATTGGTTTCTACACTTTTAACTTTTCATGAGGAATCATTTGTCAAGTTGCAACTATCAGTTTATCGGTTTATCAGTGCTTGGGAAAATATACAGTGTATTTGAAAGCAATAAATATGTTGTTCATTGAAATTAATATCCTTTATTACTTTTTTTACACACTTCATAAAAATATATATAACGTTTTTTAAATGCCATGTAACATATAAAAACAACACACAAAAACCTTATAATATTTTACATTCTATGAAAATATACTCATTTTAAGTGATTACATGTCCAAAGTACAGTTTATCATCATATTTATCATAGTCTACATATAAATATTAAATATTACAGTTAAGTCAGATTTATAGAGGCTTGTCTTGAATACATCAAATTTTTTCTCTATTTCACAGCTACTCGGCAGATCCAGTCAGCACAAAATCATGTCAATTTCCTTGAAATTTAAAACTTTGCAGGCACTTAAAAAAACTTACGAAAGATACTAACTTAAGTTACTAAATAACTTTCTAGTGGAATTGTAGTCCTGGGGTTCAGTAGCGATCAGTGACAGCCACATTCTTCTACAATCATGTCCTCGTGGTGACGAAGAACCACGTCGTCTCCCTCGTAGTACAGCATTGACAACGAACTGAGACGAGTAGGCACACAGGATGGACAGGTAACACGCTCCGGATGATAGAGCTTCAGAAGACTCTGTCGCAAACAAAATGCATGTAATGAAATAAATTACATATCCAATGCATGCAAATAAAATTGTAGCAGGTTGCCGTTTGTCATTACAAAAAAATTACAGGCCTGCAGAATTCGTCTTACCTGCATGTAGGCGTGATTTGTGGGTTTGAACGATTCGTCCAACGGAACTGGACATTCTCCTTCGCAACGGAATGCATTATAGCGCTTTGGATGCACAATCCACTCATTCCATCCAATTTGGTCAAAGTCTACCCACATATCAACGCGCCTGCACAGCAGGCTGCTCATGGGTTCTGTGGATGACGCAGCTGTCGTGATGTTTTCGCCAGCCACCTCCCGAACGTGTACTCTCTCTACCCGGTTTCTCTTGTGTCTGCGACCTTGGACGGGTCGGTCTTGGATGACATATTTGGAGTGCTCTACTGTCTGGATTAAAGTGGGCGTACGTTGGTGCCCTCGTGGCAAATTGTTTTTCGAAAACACAACAATCATTACTCGGTTTAGGGTGGGATGATGGATCCTACGTTGCCAACTACTACGGTGCCGTACTGGAAACGTTTTCACGTTGTCTCCTCCACTCCCCTCTTCCACAAAACTCCCCAAGTCTCTGTTTCTTTCGGATGTTAAATCATTTGCAGCCATCAGGTCTACTTGACTTGGTGCCTTACTTTCTTGGTACAGCCAGTTCTTGAGCAGAGATGTTAGGTTGAAAACTTTCCAGGAGGACGCTGTTGCAGCTGGCACAGACCTAATGCTGCCGAGAAAGAGTCGTCCCTTACGACAACGCATCGGGTCCCGCTCACAGCCCGATTTATGTGCATGGTAGATATCCATGATGACCCGCTTGGATGCTGAAAATGCAGGAAGACGGATTCGAAGCTCAGAGAGTTGAATTTCTTCGTTGCCGGAAAGAGAGGACATGTCGAAAGTAACGCTCCATCGCTCACCAACGTGATAACATTCTGTCAAAGAAAACGCTGAGACGTTAGATAAAATTAACTTATTAAATAATTCAACGTTATTTAATAAGTTAATTATTTAATAAGTTAATTATTTAATAAGTTAATTTTATTAAATAATTCAACGTTATTATGGAAGAAACCAAGACACTACAATAAACTGCAGGTCGTAAGGAGCACTAGTGTGGGAAGGCGGGGTGAGGGAGGGGAGGGTGTCACCCGGATAGGAATGTGTATTGAACCTCCCATTGTAACAGACGTCTGATGGACTAATACACTCAGGCGTACACATAAAACAGAGAAACTCTTTAAAGTCGAATAAGCATTGACACTACTGCGTCGTAAAAGAGGAGGATCAGACAGAAGCCGATAACACGTGAGAGTCCGATAATGACGCCTGATGTCAGGACAGAGGCCATTCTATTAGCCTGTATTAAAAATGACCAATGGCCACTAGGGCTAATGTCAATTTAATACTGCTGCTTTCAGTGCGCAAGATGTAATGTTCGGATGTAAATGTACTATTTAGAAATAATGTCCCTTATGTCACAAACTCCCTCTGTGCATTGTGATGAATACAAATAATACTCATTTACTAATACTGATTTTTGTTTTACATCATTATGTGACTAGAAAACACAATTATTTCTAAATAGTACATTTATCCGAACATTACATCTTTCAAAAGTTATTTTGATCACAGAACTGAACTGTGCAGCACTCGATCTAGACTATACTGTACGATTTTTGTTTATCCTAAGAAAAATTCTAATAAAAGAAAATACACCATAAAATAAATACATTCATACTGGTGTTATAATCTAGTTAACAACTTCTCGTATTCAGTAAAATATATGCCTACCTTTTGCGACCAAACTCAACACGGAGTCGGATTCTTGCAAAGATAGGCTAGCACCACTGCCCGTACTTGTAGACGTCTTCCATGCATCAACAGACTTGTAGTCTCGATATAGCTGCATCATGTACAATGGATACCTGTTAGGATGGAGCACAGGAATACTGTACCCTATGTCTACCTTGGATAGCTCTGCGTTACGCCTTGTCCTGTTCAGGCCGTGGTGTTTGATCCCCATGCAGCCGAGACTTAGAGCAAGAAGCCACGGGATGACGAATGCGAGTGCCATCGCATAAGCTTTGTATTTAATTTATGTGGAGCACGAAACCTTCCAGTTTTCTGTGAATACGCTGAATGGGTTCGTCTCAGCACTTCTCCTTACTGTGTGGACTCCTGGCCTTGCACAGAGCTTTTAAAGTATCCATCTGGCCTTTGATGACCCCTGTCATCCTGCAGCCTCTGAAGAATCCCTCTGATCCTTGAGGCAGATCTGAGAAGGAACAAGACTAAAGCTGTCAAGTTCACTGTCTCTCGAAACTGCTCAGGCTTTTTATACGCACAAGGCGCGAAGCTCCTAATAGCGTTGGATGACACGGAGATCCTTTGATACAAGGCCACCCCAAAACACAATTAATGCAAGAGTTAAATAGTCAGTGACAATCACATACATTCTTTGCTGCATAATAAAAAAACGGACATGTTGCTATCAGTCTACAACTGGTGCGAATATAAAACTGATTAAAATCTCTCTTGAAGACCTCGTAACATCGCATCACGGATACATATTGAATGCGTACCATACACGTGGCTTGAATGGGTTAATGCAAAACATAATTTAGCCTAATCGAGAATTTTACTTTAAAAATATTTCCATATGCAATGGAAAATATAGATCTGCATAAGATTAAAATATCTGCTGGCGTCTTTTAAAATTGCACTATAGGCAAATTAGCATAAACGTACTGCAGCCTGTAGAAACGTTTACTTGAATTTAATTTATGATTACACTAATTGACATTGTAATCTTGGTGTTAGCTCCCATTACTGTGCTGATGATACATTATGTTTAATGAACATACTAACGAATCAGGTCTAACGAATCTTGTGTGTTTGTCACAAGGGACAATAAAGATGAGATGTAATGTTACTTAGAAAAAAAAAAGTTTTTTCACCATAGTAAATTTATTATACTATAGAATACTAACGCCTTTTGGATTTGGAAACAAAGGGATGGGTGGTTAGTGGTCGGTAGAGAGCACCAAGTGATGTGCAGAATTCGATAATGCGCGTTCTAGGGAGGGGCATCCAATGACCGCTGAATTCTGCACTCGTATACTGAGCAGAACGTGAATAAGTATGCGAGTAAACCTTGTATCACATCCAGCGTAATCACATGTCGCTTGACACAATTTATCAAATAGGTTTCAGCATTCCTAAACGTATTCCAGTTTGTGGAAAGTAGCCCCACATTTCTAAAAAAAAATGTACCTTTTGCGGCCTGGTTCTTCGGCTACCTCTTGTTCCGCTTCCGTCACTGATGCGTCTCAGTTGGGCGTGTACTGCTTGCTAGGACGAGCTACACCATATCTTGTTCGTGTCAAAGTCTTTCTCACGCATTAACTGACATGATGTCTGTGGCGCCTGTGTTTTGTGTGTTCATCCTGGCGTGTGTTCTGTCTTCAGGTAGTATGAGAACGTTGGTTTTCAGTTTGTCCGTGTTTTTGATGCGTACAGTTATTGACAATGTCAAATAGAATGACAGTATCGTCTTATATGCAAACGTACTGGCAATAGTCTGTTATGTTAATGAGTGTGTTTATAATGAACACTTTTGCTAAAAAGTGTTCATGATATATAAGATATATAAGATTTATTCATACGTAGTGTACAATTTTCTATGTCAATTGAATCTAATCTCGTAGGTTCTGCGATTTTAAAATGGCTAGTTCTACACTATCCAATGTTGTCATGTCATGTTACGTTTGGTTCACAGTATGATTCTGCCAGTGCTGGTTTTTATTCTAATGTATTTTATTAATAAGCATATATGTATTTATTTATTTATTACATTTGTTTTGATAAGGCTATTTCTAGTCATTTTCTTAATGATAATCAAAAATGGACAGAAATTCTTCTAATTTTGTCATGTCGAAAAAGTAACCAGTTCAAAAACGGTTGACTATATGATCTGAGAGCTTAGCACTGGATCCATGTTTTGAAATATATTTTTTTTATCTTATCTGTAACCTCTTGTGCAATTCCTTCATTCATTTAACTGAAAACTACTTTTTATTTAAGCAGTGCAGACAAGAATCACAGGGTCATACCCTCAACCGTTGAAAACGTCAGACCTGTCCACGGTAACTTATTTGCGACTTCAGCTACCTCTATAATAATTGAAATCATTATTTTCGTTGTCATCCACATTGTTTGACTTTATGGAAATGGATGACTTCAATGATAAGTAGCCTAGTATGATACAATGAAACGATGGGGATGGTAATAAGATGGTTATTTATGCTACATCACAGAGTTGTAGCTATATAAGATATATAAGACCAAAAATACAATATATAAGATATATAAGACCAAAAATACAATATATAAGATATATAAGATATATAAGACCAAAAATACAATATATAAGATATATAAGACCAAAAATACAATATATTAGATATATAAGACCAAAAATACAATATATAAGATATATAAGATATATAAGACCAAAAATACAATATATAAGATATAT
>JAOYMR010000027.1:13598265-13617923 GCA_025802075.1 Tenebrosternarchus preto
AAGATATATAAGACCAAAAATACAATAACCAAAAATAAGTCTTCCCAAAGCATTGTCAATGAAATTAAATGTGAAAATATTTCTGCTTGAATTAACACTATTTATTTTTATACCAGAACGCAATAAAATATAGACCTATGACTGCAGAGCAATTCAACAATATATAAAAATATTTCCTCCTTTTCTATATTCTTAAAAGGGAGGGGTAATGGCAAAGTTTAGTTTCTTTTTATATAAATAGGAATATTAATGAACGGATGCTTGAAACGGTAAGAAGGGCTACGCTGTTTTTAATTCTAACAATAATAAAATAAGACATACATATGGAATAAGAATATTCATAGAAAAACTATCCTGAATTTAAAATGATGATCTAAAACCTTGTGGGTGCTACAAAGTTTCTTTACTTTAACACTTGTTGATCATGAAAAAAGGATGTGAAAGTTTGTGGTATGACCTGATCTGTCACGTGCTACACAATTATACAGTAAAGGTCGTTGATAGGAATATGAAAAAAAACGTGTTTGCTCACAAAGGGTAGATGTAGATTTTATGTTGAAATGTATTACTTGTATTTAAATGGTATGTTACTTGACATTTTACTTGACAGCAGTTACGAATTGCTGCACCACTCCCGGCAAAATATGTCAAAATACAGTGCAGTAGTTTTATCCAAGGAGACTATTAGGAGAAATAACTCATAATTAACTTGTTTCACTGTTTAGGATAAAAACACATGCACTGACTGTACCAGGATCATAGAACTTTTTTTGATGATGCTTTCCCATGAAGACATGCAGGTGAGTGTGTGTGTGTGTGTTTGTGTGGCTGGTGTCATAAAGGTGGCTGGTGTCATAAAGGTTAAAAACAAAAAACTCAACATACCAGTTAAACAGAGCAACTAAAAAAGAAAGATTCAAAACCAATTATGCTTTTTCCAAAAACAAAACAAAACAAAACAAATAATGTTGACTCCTCCAAATTCTTCTATGAAGAAATTACATTGTCTAAAGCTCATCAGTTCTCTAAAGCTGTAGAAAAAATGCCACATTTTGCAGAACTGCAACTTTCCCATGGTTGGGCAGTGAAAGTATTAGGTTTGAAAGCTGTGGCATAATAGTACTCAAGACATTTTGATGAAGCTTTTCACGCTAGAAGAATGTTCTTGAACACTCTGCTTTATACACAATTTATTCACAGAAGCTGATTCAAGAGTCTCTTGAAAATATTTGCTCCAGTATGTCAGTGCCAGCAGTTGTTTCTGAATGTTTGGATGCCGTGCGAAAGTATCTACCATTGGTCATCAAGGGTGTCATTTCCTTCTGTGTAAGTTTTTCCTCAGACATGTATACGATTTATCCCTTGTAAATACAGATAAAATTAAAAATTAAGTCTATGTTGGCTCATAGTCGCAGAAGGAGGGTGAGATGTGCATCGTACTGGGATTGTGTGCTGTCCATCCAGACAGCAAAGCTCCAGAGGTGCTTCCGGTTGGGTTGGGCACAAGCGGGTACATCCAAGCACAGTCTTTGACAGGAACCAGTCAGGAGGTATGGATTTGACTGTGTGGAGCACTGTGTATTTGCACTTCCTCCATATTTTTTCCTTCATGTTTGAAAGAAACCTGAATTATGTTATGCTAAATATAATATTAACTATGCTCAGATATTAACTATGCTAACTATGATATTAACTATGCTATGACATTAACTACGCTAACTGTCATATTTCTTTTATTTTGACAATACAGGTACAAATCTCCCCCACATGCACATTGTGTCTTTTTATCATCAAAAAACTTGAAGACATGCTGCCAAAGGAAAGAACTGAAGTAAGACATACACAAAACACAGAAACACCTTTCTGTTGTCAACATAAATTGTGCAAATGTACCCTGTTGAAAGATGAACCAAAACACTGAAA
Organism: Tenebrosternarchus preto; assembly: GCA_025802075.1. Classification (NCBI taxonomy): domain Eukaryota; kingdom Metazoa; phylum Chordata; class Actinopteri; order Gymnotiformes; family Apteronotidae; genus Tenebrosternarchus; species Tenebrosternarchus preto. The sequence goes on from JAOYMR010000027.1 coordinate 13,600,189, forward strand.
ACCAATTATCTGAACTCAATCATAGGAGTCTATAGTGAAGGCACTGGAGAAAATCTGTGACCTCTTGCCACAGCACTTCAAAGAGCAGTGCAACAACTTGCTGGAAAACTACGGCAAGCAACTCATTGAGTTCCTCCTCACCTCTGCCACACCCCATACAATATGCATGCTCCTGCATATGTGTATTGTCTCAGACACACCTGCTATAGGTAATTACAGAAAACCTTTAAAGATATATGCCTATAAGTTTTAAAAATAAAAACTTTGTGCTGTATGCATTACAAGTATATTTCAAGATCCCTAGATATTCCAAGTATCCCTAAGCACTTTGTAAGTCGCTCTGGATAAGAGCGTCTGCCAAATGCCGTAAATGTAAATGTAAATATTTCATCCTTTCTCGCTGCAGTTCCTTCCTTGCCATCAGATTGCCAGTCCTGTAAAAGCCTGGTAATCCTCACCCAGATGCATCTGGGACAAAATCAAAATGCCTCCGAGTTGCAGACCTCCTCTATGCTCCAGATGATCTGCCAGTTCCACCCCCACACTCTCCCAGGGGTAACAGTCCCAACACTGCTACTGCAGTGACATATGTTGGAACATATGGGTATTTCTTTAAGGAGTCATATTTTCTGATCAATTTACTCTTCTCCTTCCGTTCTAGTGCAAGTTGTTTATTCAGCGTCACAGCATGGCACTGGTGCGGATTTTGAACAAAAACAAACAGGCTGTAAATGCCTGCCAGGTAATAGAACAGTAAAATATTTTGTTTCTTCCTGAGAATGCTGCAGCTAATTTTTTTTAAGTCTTATGTTTAAGCAAAACTATGCATTAGTGAAAGTTTAAGCAAAAATGCACCACATCTGCAAAGCAACATGGATGAATTTTCTTTTATTAGCAGTCACATGTACATCTGCACATAAAAAAAAACTAACAAAAGGTGACAATTTCTCAAAGTTTGCATCCAATGAATAGTTTTGAACAGGCTGCCACTACAGTTTGTTGTAGCTGAAAGTTTCTTGGGGTCAGTTTTCTTACTCCTGTTTTGTTCTTTATCAGGAAATCTTCTGTGTGGGACACGAATAGCATGGTGGACCTTCAAAACCCTCTTTTTTATTCTTTAGTTTGAAATCTAGATTTTATTGATCTCAGGGAAAAGGACTGAGAATGAAGAACGAGAAAATTAATGGCTTTCCCTGCCAGACAATAAGAAACAATCATGTCTAAATTGCTTTTTTTTTTAATATGGCACTTTGCTTTTTTTAATAAAAATAAACCATGATTATGCAGTAATTGTGTGTTTCTCAGAAAAAAAAATTCTTTCTTTGCATTTTAAATCATATGGTCTAATAATTCTGATCAAAATAAATGGAGATAAAACCATTTATTGTAACTTGTAATAAGAAGCAGCAGTGAGCTGGATGTACCTGCAGAGCAAAAGATTAACAGTTTTGGTCCCCTTACATCATCATAACCAAAGCTGAAATACTGAAATGCTTATCCTATAATGAAAGATTCCTATAATGTTTAATGAAAAAGGGCATGTTACTAATAAATCTCTGCAACATTTATGCAGAAACAAATGCAATGTTGGTTTTGGGACAATATGATACGAGAGTTAACATTTAAATGAAGTTAAAACAAACAGAAGAAGCAAACAAAAAGTGGCTTCTGGTGCAGATGACATGAGTGATGTGAACTGGAGTTTCTGCTCACAGTCTGAAGACCTGCTGGACTTCAGCACCCATCACGCCCCTGTGTGGCTGTCTCCGTCTCCATCTTCCCGTCTCTTCCATATCTGAAACGGCAAAAGTCAACAGTGAATCAAGGAATGAACAAAACGTCAAACTATTGCCTTCTCCTATTTTCTGACATGTCAGTGACTGACCTGTATGTAAGCTTCTGACAGTGTGATCATCTGTGGAAGGATGTCTGTCACCTGCAGGTCTTGAAGCTCGTACCACTTTCCTGTGCCCTGTAAAACATTTAAAGTCACCTAAGAAAACCCCCAGAGCACCTGGATTCTCACTAGGGAGATCAGTATGGCTCATATTGAATCAAAAGTGGGGTATCGCCACTCACGTGATGCAGGACATGAATTCTGTATGCACCCTCTGTTGGCTTTCCATCATGCACCACATTGGCCACTAAATCATAAGTGGTGTTCTTCTCAGTGACCTGGGCTTCTTCAGTGAGGTACTCGTACAGGTCAACATTCCTACAAAATGGGAGAATTGGGTGGGGGGTGGGGGCAGCTCAAAGTAGATTATGTGGAAAAATCACACTACTGACTCCAATCTTACATAACAATCCAAAACGAATTTACTGAAGTGGTCAACCAAAAAAAAGAGGGGGTATCAAATCAAAGGTCTGTCTGAAAGAGTTAATGATGCTACAAAGAGTTCAAGATACTACAACTCACGTTATAGGGAAGTTGACGATAGTAGGGTTCTTTTCTACAAAGAAGTTATTCTTAGTGAACCTCTTGATGCAGAAGATTAGGTATGGAGGAAGTCTGGTTAATTGGAACCTTTTGAGGAAGTTTTCTTTATATGTTTTGTACTCCTGCAGCAGAAAGTGAGAGAACAAAAAGTTCCTCATGAGCAGATCTGCTTTTCAACCACAATCAGACGGAACACTCAACGAGAATAATGAGCAGGATATTCACACTTTACTTTCAATTCTACTTCAGTTTTAGTATTTTACACAGAACACTCAGTGCTGTTCTTACGAATGGTTACATGGAGGGGGAAAAAAATGCTCACACTAATATTCTGCCCCCCTCACTCCCTTCACCAAAACAAATTCTATCTACCATCAAGTAAAACTAGTACCGTCAGTTTTTTTTTAATACTCAATTAAAAAAGGTTGAAAATTAATATCTTTAACAAAGCACATTACATTGGCTTTTAACAGAAATACAATGCAGTATACATTATACGGTGTAAGTTTAAGGAAATAATGCATTAAATAAAACAGAGTACATACATGAATTAAATTATATTATACAAGTTTGTTGCAATAGAAAAGTTGATACCTTCTCTGTGATGCCATTGAACTTTGCCAGAATGTTGAAGAGAGGGACCTGAGGAATGATCAGCTGCTCCTTCTCATCCTTGTAGAGGGGTGCAGTAGGAAGGTCGAGCGTGAGGTACAGGAAGGTGGACTCCAGCATCTGCTCCTGGTACTCCTCCGTCTGCAGTAGGGCCTCCTTCTCCTCTGCAGGCTATTGCGGAGGCCAGACAATGACAGATTCTGTTATACTCAATGTGGCTTAGAGAGCCCTGAAGAAAAAGTCAACAGTAGCAGTGATTTCAGGATTCTTCCAACAATAGCAGGAAATTCAGCTAAATCAGTGTGAGCCAGTGATGTGTAACAAGCCTTACTAAGTAGATTTCAGCATTTGGTAAAGGACTTTAAATTGGAGGAATGTCAATGATGCATTTTGTGGCAAAAACTGCTTTTGGGGGGGGGTTAAAAAGTCTTCAGTATGTAAATTACTGGAACACTGTTACAAAAATGAAAAATTAGTATTCATTATTGACATAGATGATATATGTTAACAATGACTAAAGGCTGTTGTGGAAGTTGCAGTTAGTATTAATCAGGATTTCTAGGGACATGGGACACAAGTTTATTATAATTTTTCTGAGGTTGTACCAAGCTTGTAAAATGGAGAACTGGGGCTAAAGTTACATGGCAAAAAAAATAAAAATTTCTGCATGGAAGTTAAATCACTAAAAATAATACCCACTTCCTAACTGAAACCACTTACCAAGTCTGGGTGGGGAAGCTTTTTTGAGAAGATACGCATTGACCCCTGGAACGCTTTTGTCACAATAGCTGCAAAAGACAATTTTAACCAACATGTTAAATGAACCATAAACTCCTTGATTACAAACCCTTGTTTCCATCCTTAAATAGAATTTAACCATGAACAGTCAGACGGAAAAAATTGTGCACAAATGCTTATGCACAAACGTTGCAAACAGTCTTGAATAAAGGTACGAAGTGTATGGTAAACAAGAGTCATACAGAAAGTAGAAAATGCAAAACTTGCATGGTTTCTTCTTGGTCCCACCCAGAGCTCCATGCAGTGCGTTCAGGAACCAAGAAAGAAAGTCTACAGCATCTCCTACAGGGCAAAGAGAACATGACATCTAGCTTGTGTCGTGCTTCCACATTACACACGCACGCACACACACGCGCGCACACAGGCACACACACGCGCGCACACAGGCACACACACGCGCGCACACAGGCACACACACGCGCGCACACAGGCACACACAGTGTCCCAGAACTTTTGCCGTCAAGCTGCTGTACGTTACCTTGCTTGGTGATCTGGAAGGTCTTCTTGCTGCACAGGACAACGGCCTGCAGCATTTCGTGCGGTGAGACGTGAGCTTTGAAGTTGCGCGGGTTCCACAGCTTACGCATGAGCTCACCAAAGCGCTGCACCAGCAGGAACATAATGTCTCCAGGCGGCCGGCGGATGCTGCGGTAGTTCTCCTCCTCCAGGAAGTAGTTGCGGAGTGGTGGAACGTTGGACAAGGCCTGGAGAGACCAAATTAGTTTGTAACACATGTATCAGTATATATTTAAACATGTTTTGGTCTACATGCAAATTGCTGTGTAGCTCCAAACTAATTAAAAATCTCAACGTGTAATCAAGTAATCTCTTTTGGTATGTTATAACAGGCTTTAAGAGACTTGAGGAGAGCCAGGTTCCTACTATTGCTCTCTATTGTAAGGGGAGGTCAGAAGTTGTTTTTTCAGATCTATTTTTTCTGTTTTTTAATACTGCATAGAAATGTTCTATATTGTCCAGTTGTATTTTAATCAAGGGACTAAGAAGTAATTATATATGGCCATTTTACCATTGCTAAAACAACAAAACAATAAACCTCATGGTTGCCTAAGACTTTTGCACAGTACTGTATACATACACACACACACACACACACATATACATACACACACACACACACACACACACACTCATACATATATAAAACAGGTACTGCGCAACACACAATAAGCCAGTGTTCACAATACATTCATTAACAAGATGTGTGAAAGAAACAACCAAATAAGTGGTTTCAGTAATTGAAATAATTAACAAATAGGCATTACAATTTAATTATTACTAGATTTATTACTGTATTTGTTTAACAGAACTCGTACTAGGACTAGCACGTTTCTTGTATTCTAGCAGTGATCTAGATCAAATGTCTACTGATCTCCAACCTACTTACTGGTTAGGATACATACTGTGAGTCTACAACTCTTTGTATGCCGCTCTGGATGCCATAAATGTAAATGAAATAAGTAACCTAACCACACACAGCAGAGGGAGACAAACAACCCCAAAGTGCTTCTTCATGTGTCTGACTTTTTGTCTTGCATTCTATGCATCTTCATCATCGCAGCACTGTTACACCCTGCTGTTCCCCACGAACATATCCTTATAAATGCTATTATCCTTAAGAACACAATTTCACACCGTAGAGAACACAGCCATGACATGGTGTGGCAGCGGGGGTGTGGTTAGGGTTCACCTGCGTGCCAGAGAGCAAATCATGGTAAATGCGAACTGCTGTACGGGTTTCACCACTGTTTTGTGCTGATTAAAATAAAAACCCTGTGTTCCTCACCCTCACCTCCTATGGTCCGACTCCACAACGCAACTAAGGTGGTCATATGGGATCGATAATTAACAATAATTAACAACGGGTGTTTAGAGTACAAGTGTATTAAAATCGCAAGAATTCAATACTCCCAACACAAATTTTAATAAATTAGTTGATGGCGAGATTAGATTTTCCCAGAAAAACCTTTTGAGAGCATAAATATTTTAACCATGAATTTCAAGTTGCATGACATAGTACTAACACTTATCTAATGAAAAGCGGTTAGTTTACTTTTCTGTTACCAATTTTCAGTCACCTTAAGAATGTTTTTGGAGTTTTTTCCCCCTCAGCACAGAAATTAGCCTAATCTGCTATTGCTTTTCACTATGAAGCAATTAAGATCATCATTGCTGGGTCAGTACTTGAATTTTCTTCTAATATCCTATCCACAATGCATGGGATATGACTTTGGAATTCAGAGCTACCTGTTTAATGCTGATAACCAAATAGCTGTAAATATTACAACAATTTAGTTCTAGGATAGTTTGACATGTTTTTTGTGATTACATGCTGAGGAAAAAAATGTTTCAGTGATTGTTCTGGGCGCTGTAATCACCATCTACAAATTTTATCATCATCTGCCTCTATCAACTAAGCAGAAAGCAGTGGCTCTATTAACCAGTCAGAAAACATTCCTCTTTGCCTGTCCATTATTTCACATGTGCACACAACACACAGAAGGGTAAGCTCTGTGCTAAGCAGGCTTCTCTTTGGAGGAATGGGCTTTGGATTAAGGCTACTGGAGTGAAAAGAGGGGTGAACTCCCCACTCTGGCAGCAAGAGTTTCAAAATCCATGGCGATGGCTTTAATGATGTCATGTCTGCCACCAGTTTTAATGATGTCATGTCTGCCACCAGGAACAATAGAATTCATCTAATTGAATTTGCAATGCTCAAAGTTTAATGCATGGGGTTCTGTTAGTCTGAATACATGTTACATTTTGAAGAGTCTTACCTGTAGAACTACGTTGGCGTAGTCGTTGGCTTTAATATTATTGAGACCCACAATTCCCGGCAAGTAAGTGGTGCCATCGTAGGCCCTGTACAGCTTTCCATGCTTATCCAAACCAGAGATGTGCTGTTTAGTGAATGTTGGCTTCAGCACATACTGCATACAGAAAACCATCAGTAACATTACAAGACATGGGTAAGATTTAAATTAAATGCTGTAAATAGTATATTGCATAATATAGCAGTATAGTAACTGCTATAACTAAAGTAATGGGCAAAAAGCACAGCAATAGTAGATGTTTCCACACAGCCAAAGTTTAATTATTAAATAACATTAATGTTAATTAAATAACTAAAAGCATGCATCCAATCATTCTGCCTAAATATGCCATCACATATGCAATGAAGAGTACTTACTGTGATGTCCTCAAGTGATGAATCAATAATTTCATAGTTGTCTGGTAAACAGTAAAATTTGAGTGTGTGGAGATTTAAGAAGACATGATGTGTGAACTGAACACTATGGGTGTAAGCATGAGACTTCAGGCCTCTCCCTGAAACACAATGAAACACACACACAACTGTAAATCGGTGTATATTAGCAAAAGTTAGGGAGAACCTCCAATGTTATCCTGGTTTGACAACAATGATGCTCACAAGCTGCTTCTTTGCACAGTTCTGTAATTTCAGTCTAGTAACAATGTTGTTCATGCATTAGTGTGTAACAGTCTTTAGTGTGTAACTTTATTTTTAAAGTACTGTAACAATGTCAAATTCATCACTTTATTTTACATTTTATATGCATCTAAAAGTGCTTACCTTGAAAATACTTCCCACAGATGAGACAGGCATATACATTAATATGGGAAAGAGATATTGAGCACAGTTTCTCAAAGTCAAAGTCCAAAACACTCCTAAATAAAAAAAAAAAGAAAAGGGGAAAAAAAACAGTTGACGAAAGATTAAACCCAATTTCATCTTGACATTGATGTTAGAATTAAACAATTTCCACTCCAACCTGTTGATTGTGTCAAGATATGGACAGTGTCGGCTTCTCTTGTCCTCAGTCTCCTGAGAACGGGACATCTTCACCTGCACCTCTGGAATTCAGATATTTTGACATTTGTTAGGTCAAGCCATACAAATGAAAATTAGTTGATGTGGCACACACCACTATCTGTTGAAGATCCAGTGTTATCAATGATAGAATTAGCAGTTTTGTCAAATGTACTCTCCTGGTCAAGAGCCAAAACCAAGGGGTCATGGGCCTGATTCACAAGGAGTGCACATATCTACTGATAAGTGTATGCAAGCTGCTCTGGATAACAGCATGTGCCGGATGCTGAAAATGTTAATGTCATGTATGTGAAAATGTTAAATGAACGTTTATATACAACACACACACAAACACGTGTGTAATATTATATATTACATACATATGTATGTATGCATGTATTTACATTTATGCCCCCAATCCCATCATTCTATACATTTTTATACTGCACTTTATATGTAAATATATTGTATTTTGCAATTCTGGTTAGATACCAACTGCATTTCACTGGCTTTGTACTTGTACTCTGCACAATGGCAATAAGGTTTAATATAATCTAATACACTGTCAATTTTAAAGAAATGTTAAGGAAAGTTGCTAATGTTAATGTCACTACACGCAATTTGTTTTTTTCTCTGAAATGTACCTTCAGTACCAGTTTCCTTAAATACACAGATACATACCAACTTAAGAAAGTAACACAGAACCAGTGTGTAGCCATGGGTGTTATTTCCCCCAATATATTTTGAAGATGCCATTATATTCAGTTTTGTGAAAACTTTGATTAGCTAGTTGAGATTCTCAAGAAAACTCCACGGGATAAAGTTACAACACACCGAATTTTACGCGTGTAAGTAATGGACTACTGGTATTGAAAACAAGTTAAGCTAGTTACGTAGCATAGCTAGCTAGCTAGCTAAACCAAACATGAAAGCAAGCGTGATTGTTAGCTAGCTATATATACTAGCTAGCCAGCCAACTAATTAGCTTTAGGGCCAACCATAAGAGTGTGAAGAAAGATAACCGACTGATTAATTACGATGTAGGTATTAATATAGTCAGCTAGATAGCAATAATAGCCACATCAATTGTTCAGTGTTGTCTTTGAAGAAACACAACCAAACCAAATCTTATGCGGCTAATGTCAGCTAACGCTAGCTACAAACTGAGAAGAAGCACGCAGCATTCGGTTGATTGCTAGCTAGTTAGCTTCGCTAAGCACTTTTCAGACGGTTTGCTGGCAACCTTCATTTAACTCATATAAAAAAAATCTCTCAACATAATTTACCTTCCTCTTCTTCGTCATCGAGAAACCGTTCTCGCTTTAAATGTGCCATATTGTACTTTTTCTGAACTATGTTCTGGGCTGCACTTTTACAGTAAAATAAAGACCATTACTTAACGTTGTTCTGTTCGAACGCTCCAAACATTCCCGGCTACATTTTCCAGGCCAATAAGTGGATGGCCGATAGTAAACATACCCAACAACATATTGATGCGTAATATTTATTTAGAGTCAATTTTGCTGGCTATTGTTCCGATGTATTTATAATTTGAATATTTATTTATTCAAAAGTAATTATAAAACACTTTAATAACTCGTATAAAAGGACCATTAGTTTTTTTCGCTCTGTAAACTCCGGGTGTATTTTACCCTGACCAACAAATTAGCGACAGGCAACTTAGGGTGCAGGAGATGCAATCGTCACTGAGGGGGTTTTGTGTACTGAAAAATTGTTTAGTTGCCCAGTTATTTTATTTATACTTGTGAATTATGGAAATTTTGCAGAATGCAGAGGGTGAAACTCTCAAATATAAGCCGGGAGGTCGTTTAGACATGAATCACGGTTTTTTACACCACATCCGAAGAAATCAGATTGCCAGGTAGCTAGCTAATTTATAGACTCGCTAGCTAAAGCAAGCTTATCAAACTATGTTTGGTAACGTAAGCTATTTAATGAGTTATCTTAACTATTGTAGCTATTTTAGTTTAATATTAGTATAATTCTTTTTTTGATTATCACTACTGTAAACAGACTTCACTCTAGTGCGAGTATACTGGGTGTTGCTAGCTAGTATTGCTAGTGGATATTGCTTTGACGAAAGTACTAAAAAAATAATATGGTTGCCATACGTTAACTTAACTTCTAGGCCTACTTGTCAAATTCGTATACGAGGTGTTTTTTGTTGTTGTTTTTTTTTACTTTTTCGATGTCGTGTCATAGAAGTTGTTTGTGTCTCATGCACCTTGTAACAATACTTTTCAAAATATTTTCAAAGGGACGATTATGACAAGGAGGTCAAACAGGCAAAGGAGCAACAAAAGCGCAGGCACACGATCACCCCGCGCCGCCCACGAAGACCCGACCGAGAGGTGTACCACCTTCGCCATCGAAGTAGTACTTCTTACATTATTTAAATTTTTAGCTGTCCTTTACATTATTTAATGAAGCACTAACAAATAAATAAATGGTAAATATATATATAATTAGAACAGAAAAATAACATGTTCATTCACTATTTCTCAGTGTATGTATTTGTAGAACCGGTTTATTTTTGTATGTTTTACTGGTGGGATGATTAACATTTTATTATGCCTGTTTTCATGTAGAGGATGTGAAATCATACAGTTATTTTCAATTTTTTAAAATAATTGATTCCAGATTGCTCAGAGGCTGTGCCTGGTGTGGAAGCAGAGGAATGGAATGAGAGCAGCTCCAGCACGGAGCAGGAGAGCACAGGCAGCGAGCTCTTCTGGCTCGACTACCAAGCCGACAACGGCGTTGTAACGTCCTTTATCGTCTACAAGGTGTAACACTACATACATTAGTGACTGGTGTAATAATCTTACTATTTGTTAAAATACAATTGTTGGAAAATCGATCAATTTTATAAGGTAGATGGAATGGGGCTCAAACGGACATAATACTAGTACCTTAGCACAAGGCATTTTAAGAAAATATATTTTATTACTGAAATACTATGTATTACTGAAAATATGCATAATGGCAAGATATGCAGAATAATTTAGTAAATAAACACCAATTAACAATGTAGGTTTTGCATTTCCTATGATTAGTGCTCATAGCATTTCTTGATATATCAAACACTTTTTTATCTTTTTTGTTTTTCCATGTGGTTTTGATAACTTGACAATTTTGTCTAATTTTTGTTTTTGTTTAATTTGCTCATTTTAGGAGGATGAGCCGGAGAGTGTGGTGGAACGGGTGGAAGAGAACAACGCTCTCAATGCAGCCATGAGGGCAGCACTGTTGGCGCGAATTGAACAGGAAATTGATAAACGGCGTGACAAACGCTGAGGTTTGACAAAGAAGCCATGATAAATGGGCATAAAGACTGCAGCGAGGCCTGGGAATAGCCTTGTTCACCACGCTACAGTGGACTGGGACCGGCGGTACGCTTGGGTCCCTGCACCCAGAGAATGCTAAGACAACATGACCTTTTGGATTCTGAAGAGAAAAGTGAGGATTATACAAGAGGATTGAGTACTTCTTTCTGTAATGTAGGAAGAATCTTTGAATCGTATACCTTCAGTTGAGATGAGTGGTTTACTCTGTGAGTGTGGTATAAGCTATGGGAAGCCAGTGCACTGAAATTAAATATCACTAGCATGAATGAGTTCAGCTCTCATACAACTAGTTCCAGCCTATTCAAATATAGTGACCATCATGATAAAAAGATATCTGAGAATATGTCCACTCCATTTCACACATTTGTATGACATACAAAGTACAGGTAGTCTTCTCTTGAATGTACGGTTAGCAAGATTAGGTATCAAAAAGTTTCATAAACCCATTCAGTATGTTTTGTTTATCATCGAGTTATGATTAAATAATTAGTAAGATTAAATGTGCCTACTAATGGCTGTAATTTCTCACCTTAATTCTCTATTAAACTGTTACAACAAACAGCTGCAATGCGGTTCAGGTTGACTGGGTTTAGATGACATTTGTCAAACAGATTGTAGCATTAATGCTTGATTTATAAGTTTTGATCATATGAAACTTTCTCTGGAAGTTGTCATTGATCATAAAATATGATGATGATGATGATAATAATAATAATAATAATAATAAACTTTATTTGTATAGCACTTTTCAAAGACAAAGCTACAAAGTGCTTCACAATATAAAACATCATAAAATGAAGATATAAAACAATAACATACACCCATAATCACAATACCTATGATCACAACTCACAAAGGCTAAAGCATAGAAATGAGTCTTTAGGCACTTCTTAACAGACGATGTAGATGGCAAGTACAACTTATACAATATAGTTTTCCTCTTTTTTAAAAACTTATTTTGGTTGTATAAAGAAAATGTATTTTTGTAAGCATTCTCTGTACAAAAATATAAAAAAGCATGCTTAAAAAGTGATGTTTTGATTCCATGTGTGTGCCAGGGTCTTTTTACACAATTGGTGGCAGCTCATCCCTTTACAATTTGGAGTGGGGCTTGAACCATCTTCTGATAATTAGGCAAGTGCCTTAACCAGTGAGCTACCCTAGGGGGAAACTGTTGAGCTCAGCTTTTATCTACCATAGAAGATAATAGAATATTATCTATGTGAAGGTATCATATTTATATTACCATATTTATACACTGCCATTTATACAGTGTCTCCGAGAAAGAACTGCTCACTTACGTCTGACCATTATCCTCACCCAACAAGCACGTCCCTCTATATGGACAGACATCAAAAACATGTCTCACAATGATTGTGCTGAGATAAGTGATGCATTTTCAGAGTTGTCTATGTAATGCAAACCTAAATCTTCATTCTAGACATATTGATCTTTGCACACAGGAATGCCTTCACTGTGGACTGATGAATTCTGCTTAGTATAAGAGTGTTGTTTGGCAGCAGTACAGAGGACAGTCTCCAGGGGGCAATATTTACTAATGTTTATCAAGGTTTGGTTATGTTTGTAATTTTGGCACAGAATGTACTTTCCTAAGGATTCCAGTTCCAGTCCCACAGAGTCAGTGCTGTGTACATTTTTATTCTCCCTGCTCACCTTGTGCAGTCTACAAACAACCTGATAAATGGTCCCCAGGTATCAAACCCAAAATCCCTGTCCCCTCATCAGTGAGTCAAGGTGTGCTGTCATGAATTGCCATTTAAAAGTACTGGAACATGTTCCAATAAGGCTATAATATCTAACTAAGAACTTTCTCAAAATACATTTTCACCTTATTTCTTTTGAATAGACTAATCCTGCTAAGTTTGCGATTTTTTCATGGATAAAAATAAAAGTTTCTGGTCACTAAACTTTGTGTTTAGTTGAAAAATGGGAGAAGATATGTGGAATTCATAAGACAGTTGGGAAGGAAATAAGTACAAGACAAGGGGGAAGGAAGTCAGGGGTTCTTTATTAGGATACTGCATGATTGTTTTTATGGGACTGAACTCATCCCCCGGTGCCTGGTTTCATCCTCTCCTGCTCATGTGGCTCTCCCTGTGGGGGCAAATGGAGGGTCATATTCCTAAATTCCACTACACCTTTGCTCCACCTACCGAGTCTCTGCACATGCTGATTGGTCAGCCAAAGATTTCAGTTCAATATCCTTCAAAATCGTCACATGCCTTGGCATGTGTATTCCCACCCTGGTCCTTTATCTGAGTCTTGCTTACTTCACATGTCCAAATGCTGGTGTAGAGCAGTATTTTCACTAGGAGTGTATATATGTATATACACCAGCCACTTTATTATGTACTCCTGTTCAACTGTTCATTAATGTAGATTTCTAATCAGCCAATTTGATGGCATGTAGATATGGTGAAGGCAACTTGTTAGTTTAAACCAAGCATCAGAATGCCATCCATCGATCCATCTTACACCACTTATCTGGGGCCAGGTCATGGGGGCAGCAGCCTAAGCAAAGAGATCCAGGCCTCCCTCTCCCCTGCCACCTCCTCCGGGGGGATACCGAGGCATTCCCAGGACAGTTGAAAGATGTAAAATCCCTCCAACATGTCCTGGGTCTTACCCAGGGTACTCCTCCCCATTGAACATACCTGGAACACTCCCCTAACTCTGCTCCTCTCTTCACTCCAAAACACATGGTCGCAAATTCACTGACACAACTAAAGTTGATCATGGAACTAAGGTGTCCTAGCGCCTTGTACACATATGGATACATTTGTGTTCGAAATTGGTGTTCGTTATGGACAAACTGTGACAAGAAATTCAATAACAAAACATAGCTCAGGTTCAGATCGGAGCGTCCCAATCACGTCCTTCCAGGTCTCACTGTCATTACCCACATGAGCATTGAAGTCTTCCAGCAAGACAATCCCCAGAACTTTATAGTACCTCCTCCAAGGACCCCAAGAAGGCCAGATACTCCGAAATGCCATTTGGTGCATAGGCACAAATAACAGTCAGAGGCCGGTCCCCAACCTGAAGGCGCACAAAGCAACCCTCTCATCTACCGGAGAAAACTGCAACGTACAGGCAGCGAGCCAGGGGGGCTATGAGTGAGCCAGATGCCTTTCACCATGGGCAACTCCAGAATGGAATAAAGTCCAGCCCCTCTCGAGGGAGTCTGTTCCATAGCCCATGCCATGTGTTGAGGTGAGACCAACTATATCTACTTGGTATCTCTCTCTCTCAACCTCACACACTCAGCTCAGAGGATCAGAACACCAAGGCCCCTGCAGTCACCCAGTCCACATTACACTGGACTCTCCCATGAGTGTAGGATCTATGGGAGGCATCAGAATGATGATTAAATAAAGTTCATTTAAATGTCTTCGAACATGACATGGTTCTAGACTGTCTGCTCTGAGTATTTGTATTGATCTACTGGGATTTTCACACACAACTATCTCTAGGGATTACAAAGAAAGGTCAGAAAAAGAAAACATCTAGTGAACATCAGTTATCAGGCTGAAAATGCCTTACTGATGGTCATAAGAGAATGGCCAGACTTTTTTCAAACAGATAGAAAGGCAACAGTAGCTCAAGTGCTTTTTACAACATTGTAAAAGTGTCCAAGCCCCCAGTCCAAGCCCCCAGTGATCAAGCCAAGGGCGACAGTGGCAAGGGAAAACTCTCTAAAAGCATGAGGAAGAAACCTTGAGAGGAACCAAGACTCAGGAGGGAAGCCCCTCTTCTGGCCAACTCTGGTCACCACAACAACAGCATTAATAAGATATATATTTATATATAAAGAAATACAAGTAATAATGAAATATAAGTATAAATGTATACTTCTTGTATATAATTCTTATTCTTAAGAGTCCTAAACGTCTTGGTGTTTATTAATAACAGTCCAGGGCCCTAGAGATACATGTGGCTGTGCCACAGCAGGGTTGGGATCAGGGGTGATGAAAGGGGCCAGAACAGCTGGTTGATACTCCATCCGTGTCTGGATCAGTAGGAGGCAGCTGGTCTGGGGCAGGCAGCAGGAAAACCTTGTCAGTCCTTACTCAGTAATACCAAAGGAGAATTGATTAAATGCCACATCTGAGTATTGTTGATAACTATGTCCATCCCTTTATGGCCAGTTTACCCATCTTCTGTTTGGTGCTTTCAACAGGATGATGTGCCATGTCACAAAGCTCAAATCATGTCAAACTGGATTCTTGATCATGCAGTGAATTCACTGTCCTCCACATCCACCAGATCTCAATCCAATAGAGCACATTTGGGATTTGCCACAACGGCAGATTCATAGCAAGGAAATACAACTGACAAATCTTCAACAACTGAATAATGTTACTGTGTAAATCTAGACCAAAATCTCTGGGGAATGTTTCCAGCACCTTGTTGAATCAATACCATGAAGAATTATGGCAAAAGTGGGTTCAACCTGGTAAAAGCAAGGTGTACCTTATAAAGTGCCCTGCAGTGTATATATACACAAAGATGTATATATGTCTTTTAAATTCAAAGATTATATATATGTATATGTATATTCAAAGCAGTGTACTGCAGTACGAGAATAGAAGAATTGAGATATACAGGATGTCTTTTTGACATTTTGTCTTTTAATCTTTGATGAAATAAATATATTCTTGTTCTTATATATTCTTGATCTTATTACTGATAACTAAGGAATTCTGGAGTTACTAAAAACACCTCCAATGTGAATAATTACAGTCATAGTTTAATAACTATATTGCAGATGTAGTATTCCCAATAATCCCCATACGAGTCATAGAAACCATTACACTGTAATGTAATAATCCCAAATATTTACTTAAACACCTCAGTGAAAGACTTTTATTTTTATCTTTTAATAGGGGATCAGCTGAGAGGTGTGTTTGCGTGATGCCATGGAAGATCAAGAAAAAAGGGAAAAAAAACTGATTGCAATCAGCTAGCCAGTTGGTATTTGCTGTCATGTGACTTTTTGTTTTGTCTGAGGTCTATTGGAAGGTCATGTAGCTGTGAGTGTGAATGGTTAGTCTACCTGATTAGAGAAATCTAGGAATACAGAAATCTAGGAATACAGCACTGAGTCCATTCTGTCCCTCTGCTATGTCTTCTCTCAGTAAAAGACAAAAAAAGATTTAGCTGCCAAAAAAATGAAGGACATGGAGGTACAAAGCTTTTCACTATTAGCACATTGGAATAAAAAAGTAAAACACAAAAGTGTGAACACACTGATTTCTTTAATCAGACTAACCATTCACATACCATACAACCATACAACATGGTATTTCTAATTTTGTATATGAATTACTCTATGTTGGTGTGCATGTGTGCAACTGAATGTACTATGTTGTAATATGTGTCTGGCACATTCGCGTATCCACCTGTATGATGTAACATCCAGTAGGGTGTGAACACTAACTGCTGACTGCCAAGGTCGGCAGGGACGGCATCTCACGGTATTCTAAAGGGTTTCAGAAGTCACAACATTAGCTTCATGTTTTGGTTTCATAGCTGTTTCAGAGGATAGTGAAAGAAAAAACATTAAACCTTTATTAATATATAGAGCAAGGAAGCAAGGAATTGCTTTTTATTTAAACAACAGCTGTTTCTACAGTTCAGTGACATAAATATTACTTATTATATTTATGGTGTACTACTGAGCAGTGTTATGTAACTCACCAAGTATTACAGCATACTACTGTACACATGGCTGAGTAGTGCAAGTTAAAAATATAAGCAACTGATACACGTACAGAGGGAGGGATTGCCATGATAGGACATTTAGATATATATTCTTGCTTCTACTCAGAAGCTACTTGAGCTGTATCTTATTTATATCACATTGGTACAGTGTCAGTGCATATTTTTAGTGCTGAAAAGCAGAACCTCATATGAACTACCAATAGCTTGTGTGTTTGTACATTGCATGTTTTGATATTAGACTGAGGTAATGACATTATGGACATAGGTGCAATAATGTGGTCATGTTTATAAAACAATGTGAAATAATTTAAAATGAACCGATGCAGTGATCACTCTGGTAATTTCCAAGCACATCATAAATAAAGTATTTTTCAATACCCATGTAAATGTAGTGGTTGACATTGACAAACTAAGGATTCACTTGTTAAATAGGCACATACAGCCTGTTTATGAAAGGATACTCTAAGGCAGCAGTTACACATCAAAACACGTCTCCACTTCTTAGTAAATAACTAGTGAGGTATACCTCATATAAATATGAGGTATACATAAAGTAAATAACTGGTTATATACATGAGGTATACGTGAAGTAAATAACTGGTTAAATATGAGGTATAAATAAAGTAAATAACTGGTTATATACATGAGGTATATGTGAAGTAAATAACTGGTTAAATATGAGGTATAAATAAAGTAAATAACTGGTTATATACATGAGGTATACGTGAAGTAAATAACTGGTTAAATATGAGTGTAACGCGCAGCCCGGACGAAGACAGGAACAAACGAGGACGTGGCTCGCGTTTGTAATAGCAATCCGTTTTATTTAATGACGACAACGGTTTTACAACAAGCAACACCAAAGACCGACAAAGACACAGTGACATGCACACGCTCATATACACACACCCTTAACGAGACTCAG